>ML799429.1:328570-343897 GCA_009831015.1 Picea engelmannii
ATTGTTGACTATATAATCCCCTGGACCCCTGGATGCAAAGAAAACAACAAGTGGGAGAATGTTGGGTATGTGTTATATTCTTTGCATGTGTGTGTGTGGGCGTGTCAGATATGACAATTGCGTCTGACGATCCCTCGTACTAGTGCTCTAGTTGTGCCATGTGCATCGGGCACTTTCCTAGGGGAGTCCCAGGTGGGGGGGGGGGGAGTTGCCCCCCTCTGGTTACGCGCAACGTTCGGGGCAGTGCCCCGAAATTTGTTTTGGGCAGTTTTTGCTATTTTTAGCGGATTTTGCTATTTTTAGCAGTTTTGTAAATTAATCTCGGATTAAGGAATTAGGGTTTTGGTATCTACGGAATACCTAAAAACATTGTATGGTGAATGGTGAAATTCGATATAATGAATATAAGAAAGGTTTTCTCGGTTGAGGGTTTCTGGTATAAATCTCTGTGTACTATGTGAATGAGCCATTGATTAAATTATGTTTTTCTTAAGAATCTATATGCATTGCTTTACTTCACAGGTTTAAAATTTACACAATAATCGAAGCCCTTTAGCAATTTCCATCAATTTCTGAATTTCAAATAAGTGTTTTTTGTGCCTTGTAGTGCCATGAAAAACTTATTAAATATTATGAAATTCATGTACTAGTTATTTGAAGAGTTTGTCTTCTTATTCAAATAGTGGAAATGTCACTCTAATTATTTGAATCACTGTGAATTTGAAATAAGATTTGGGAAAACAAATTATGTTGTTGGTCTTCTACTTATCTTTGTTTTGAAAACAAGGTTGTTATTAAATGTTTTTCACTGAAAGTATGAGCATAGTGTTGGTTGGCCACTGATAGTAATTTATGTGGACAAATCCCCAAGTATTAGTAAGTTCAAGCCACTAAAGTTGTCATAGAGCATCTTGGTAATTAAGAAAATGAATTTTTCTGTTAGAAACTTGAAGGCCAAGCAGCTAACTTTGGCCTCTCTATTGGTCTAGAAAATCTACTAGACTCGGAATTTGAAGGTGTTGGACACACTGATCACATTGAGAGGGGGGGGTGTGAATTATTGTAGGGATGTTTTTATACTTCTTTCAAAACTTTAGTTAGAAACCACTTCAAACATATTATTCATTGATACTTAGCTACTTGCATGTATCAACAACATTCATCAATAATATATAACTATAAACCATCACCATAATAAACACAAAGAATACCATATATATATGTAATCTTTTTGTATTATGTGTTACATGAGACTAGAATCTCTGGGGTTTATCAGCACCAACTGAAAAGAGAACCAACTCCAAGACAGTACCAACTCTCAATACAAGACCCAACTTACAGATCTCAACACCAACTCATATGTGAGGAATCCAACCCTCAAGTACAAGACCCAACTTATAGATAGAAAACAATATGTCAAATGTACTAACAGATACATGGCATGTCTATATTGCAACACACGTATGTACGTGACCTATCTATACTACATCACACGTATGGACGCATCCTCCTATGCATGTCCCTCATACTTACATCATCATACAATATATATATAAACCATATCAGAATTGTACCATACATAAGAGTGTTTCTCACTCAACCAACCAACCAACATATACCATATCTAGATAGCACAAGATCAACCATACCACGAATGCTTCAAGCATTCACCATACCATAAGTGATCATTAAAACAGGCATATAGTCATACCAAAAAAATTGTAGATGATCTAAACCTATAGAATGTTGACCTGGGAACTTGCTTCAGACTTCAGAGATATAGCACCAACATCTACTCAATTTTCATGAAATTTTCATTTGTACATGCCATGTCCTTCTACAACCCACGTATGTATGCTACCTCAGCGATGGTATCCCATGTATGTATGCGACCTCCTCCACTGCAACCCACGTACGCTTCAGAAACTAGGGTTTTTCTGAAGCTCTGAAACTTTTTCTGTAAACTCTCCTTTGCTACCTCAGACTTGCATAACTTCAAATGTATCAATGGGTCCTTGCAATAACCTTTCACAAGATAATGGATATTCAATATGCTAAAAAATCATCAACACAAGAGACCCTTACTCTCTTATTTATATTCTCCAAGTAGGTTGAGTCTAGGGTTATCTTCTAACCAACTTCCTTCTTTTAGGGCTAACCCACTTCTAACTACTTTGTCCACTTACAACCATTTTATCCAAAAATAGTAATCTCACCACTTTTAGTTGCAAATAACTTGCTTTTAATTATTTTCTTTTTGCAACAACTTAACCCATGATTAAATCCTAGTTACAAAAATTTTGACTAGTCAACTTCTTCTAGGTGCTTCTAGAATAATTTGACTTCGTTGACCTTCTAGGGAATTCCAGATAACTCATGAGGGTTCTTCAACTTCACTAAGCTGTATCTCCTCAATCATGAGGAACTATGTGACGTACCACATATCACCTAAAATGACATGACATGTACTATCCATCTAGAATAGTCTCACTTGCAAATTCATTGATCTTCATTACATTATTCATCAACCAAACTTGGGTTCCTTAACCACACTACTAGGATTACTCAACCACTTAACCATTTGGACTTTGCAAAGCATCTTCCCATGAGGTATTTCACCATAAGTGAACCACTTTGGATTTCATCCATTTGGTTCTTCCTATCAACCATGACATGAAATCAATGATACAACTTCCTTTGATATCAACCTTGACATCAATGATAACACATCACTATGACACCACTTGACATCAACCCTTTGACATCAATGACAAAATAATCCAAAAATCAATAATATCAATGATACAAACACATCACTATGACACCACTTGACATCAATCCTTTGACATCAATGAAAACATAGTATAACAATATCCCCCTTTGACATTGATGGAAACACCAACATTGATGTCAACACTAATCATTGATGGAAATAATGATGGAAACACTTAGACATGGAAATTCGTATGCTCCCTTTGTGATCATTGCTCCTCATCAATGTTCTCATATCTCCCCCTTTGACATCAATGAAAAAGGCTATATCTCTTTGGGGATGATCCCCCTGAATGAACTGTCCCTAATGCTTATCCCCCTATATGCTCTATCCTTTGGGTTGATCTCCATGTATATAATGACTCTCTCCCCCTTTTACAAAATATATCACTCTAATGCAATGTTGATGGAATGGCTTCCAATGATCCCTCTATGATCATGCCTACCATCTGTCCTCATGGAATCATACTTGTGTAACCAATCTTGGGAAAAAGAATAACTCCCCTTGTGGGTGTGTCTCCCTGTGTCTTATTTGCAAGATGTTTGGTAATCACTATGAGAAATATGATACCAATGTAATATACTTATGTTGTGGATGTTGCTACTCAACAATATTGCACCATGATTTGTTGCTCCTTTGACGATCCTTGGACCTGTCCATGCATCATAAAGTGATCCATGAATTTGTACCTGTACCATTAACAAGTGCATCAACCATGCACCAAACCTATATCACCAACTAGTGCATTAACCATGCACCAAACCAACCTGTCACAATAATCTTATCAACCACATCAGATCTATTCACCAAAATCAATCACCAAGACAACTCTCAACCATATGCACAATATCACCAAGATGTGCATCAACCAAGACTACTCACAAACATCAACAAGATGTACTAATTCATATATGCCACATCATCCATAAATCATGTGTCACCAACACTAATAGAAAGTGCCTCTAACAATGTACCAAGTATGTACCAATCATGCATCAACTATAGATCAAGCTATGATTTTATCAAGATGTACCAACATCACCATAAAATGTGCCAATCATGCACATCAACCATATACAATTCATCATATACCATGAAATGTATCTCAACCATATGCCAAGAATATGTGCCAAATGTGTACCAAACATGTATATAGATCACCAACAAGTGCCTCTATCAATGTATCAATACCAATAACATCATCAACCATACAACATACCAACCATGTACTTCAATCAACTACCATATCAAGCATCAATCATGTGCCATATACCAAGAGTATGTATCACCATACCATACACCTTATGTATTAGACAACTCATCAACTAAGTGTCTCATTCATGTACCCAACATGTTCATCAACCAAATGTCAAGATAGGCCTCCAACAATACATCACACTATTATCAACTCATGTGCCAAAACTTCACTAGCAATATGTCCCAATATGTATCTTCAAGCATGAACTAACCATATACCAAGATTACCAAACAAATGCTTCTCATAATACATCTCAAGATATATCAATAGAGCTCACATATGTACCAACCATACACTACAATAGATCGGCCTCAAAACCATTCACTACACGTATGTTATCACTGTAAAATTTTATTTTGAGACCTAGCCTCGGAACTTAGCAAGAGGCTAAGTCAGTATGGAGGAACGTCAGACTAGCGGATGAAGCTACATCTAGCAGACAGGGCTAAATATAGAAGAAAGGTGAAGTAGATGGGGCTCTACTACAGCCACAGAAACCAGCGTATGTACGCGATCTCCTCCACTACAGCCTGTGTACGCTTTATAAACTAGGGTTTTTTTGAAGCTCCAAAATTTTCATCGTCAACTCTCCTTTTCTACCTCAGACTTGCGTAAATTCAGATGTATCAATGGGTACCTGCAATAACCTTTTATAAGATAATGGATATTCAATATGCCAAAAAAGCATCAACATAAGGGACCCTTCACCCTTACTCTCTTATTTATACTCTCTAAGTAGTTTCCTCTAGAGGTTATCTTCTAACAAACATCATTATTTTAGGGATAACCCACTTGATGGTCACTATTCATCTATATTTTATGAGTTTATTGACCCAGGGTTCATGTCTATTGGGTTTCCAACAAAGCCTCTAAAACTATCGGCTCTCCTGGTAAACCAGAAGGCAACACAACACACAAAATGTGTTGCGCAGTCTCACCTGAGATGGCTTTAATGGGTGGTTGTAAGACTCAGGTGTTTTCAGCCTAGGATTGACTTGTGAGATAAGAAATATATATATTGAACCATTATTATAACTGGTAAGAGAAACATATTGTTATTCATGACTATGTAGTAATCCCCATAGCTTGTTCCCTCAATATTGCAACAATACTTAAATAGGCAATATAACCACTCATTCATTCAACATAATAATAATTGATTCAGACAATAAATATATGCAATAATTCATCACACAACACAGATGTTATTGTGGTTCACCCCCCTCCTAGGGCTACGTCCACAAAGATTTGGCTCTCATCTCTTTTATTATATTATTTTTGCATCTATAGCGTCCGCACTTAAAACTCTTCCCAGACGGGTAAGATCTATATGAGACAGACTAGAATGCACCAGGCTCCCCAGTCTATGATATAACCCTCAATATCTACCCTCTCTCGTCCCCTCTATCTCAACGACTTATACAAAATAGGTCGTACAACAAAAACCTTTACATACCGCATCAACTCATGTGTAGCTACCATAGAAACAACAAAATTGAACCCTCTATAATACCTCAGTATCTATATTTATACATTTCTGGCTCTTCAGCCATTACAATACCTTACCAAAACCAAAACCCTAACGTCATTAGGTCTGGCTATGTACGCGATCTCCTCCACTACAGCCTGTGTAAGCTTTATAAACTAAGGTTTTTTTGAAGCTCCAAAGTTTTCATCGTCAACTCTCCTTTTCTACCTCAAACTTGCGTAAATTCAGATGTATCAATGGGTACCTGCAATAACCTTTTATAAGATAATGGATATTCAATATGCCAAAAAATCATCAACATAAGAGACCCTTCACCCTTACTCTCTTATTTATACTCTCCAAGTAGTTTCCTCTAGAGGTTATCTTCTAACAAACATCATTATTTTAGGGATAACCCACTTGATGGTAACTATTCGTCTATATTTTCCAAGTTTATTGACCCAGGGTTCATGTCTATTGGGCTTCCATTAAAGCCTCTAAAACTATTGGCCCTCCTGGTAAACCAGAAGGCAACACAACACACAAAATGTGTTGCGCAGTCTCACCCGAGATAGCTTTAATGGGTGGTTGTAACACTCAGGTGTTTGCAGCCTAGGATTGACTTGTGAGATAAGAAATATATATATTGAACCATTATTATAACTGGTAAGAGAAACATATTGTTATTCATGACTATGTATTAATCCCCATAGCTTGTTCCCTCAATATTGCAACAATACTTAAATAGGCAATATAACCACTCATTCATTCAACATAATAATAATTGATTCAGATAATAAATATATGCAATCATTCATCACACAACACAGATGTTATTGTGGTTCACCCCCCTCCTAGGGGTACGTCCACAAAAATTTGGCTCTCAGCTCTTTTATTATATTATTTTTGCATCTATAGCGTCGCGCGCTTAAAACTCTTCCCAGACAGGTAAGATCTATATGAGACAGACTAGAATGCACCAGGCTCCCCAATCTGTGATATAACCCTCAATATCTACCCTCCCTCATCCCCTCTATCTCAACGACTTATACAAAATAGGTCGTACAACAAAAAACTTTACATACTGCATCAACTCATGTGTAACTACCATAGCAACAACAAAATTGAACCTTCTATAATACCTCGGTATCTATATTTATACATTTTTGGCTCTTCAGCCATTACAATACCTTACCAAAACCAAAACCCTAATGTCATTAGGTGTTCCTCCCATGCATGTGTGTTGTTCTTCCTTCCAGCTGTTGCTTTTCGTGCATGTGCATGTGTTGTGCTTCCTTGTGCATGCTTTCTTTCCCAAAAACACCTTGATTTTCTGCTTTGGCCTTTGGCCTACCTCCAACAAGCCCCCAACACTGACATGTGGCTCATCTCAAGCCACCTAACCTTTGTGTGCTTCCTCGATCTCCCTAGTGATCGCCTAGATCTTTTCCTTGAGCTCTGCTGCCTGTGTCTGCGCCTGCACTGTCTTCTCCTTGAGTGTGTCTACGATTTGGACTGCAATTTTGTCACTGCTCAATTCCACGCACTCTGCCTGGGTCTATGCTATATTTCCCTTGGATTCATCTTCTTGTACCAGGACTTTTGCCACCCGCTCCTACAACGGTTCCATTTGAGCCTGTTGCTTTTGTTTCTGGGTTTGCACAGTAGTTAGCTCTGTCTGCAATCTCTTCATGTCCTATGCCCCTTTCATGCATTCTATAATTGGAATTTATCTGATGCCTCTGCTTGAGTTCTTGGATCGTTGTGTTGATCCTTTTTTCTTCCTTGTCCCACTTTTGGACTTGTTGATCCTCCTCTAATCTAGTCCAAAGATGCACTGCTTTATCGAACAAGTCAGCTATTGTGCTGACCTTTTGCTCTATTTCCTGTAGCTGTGTTGTTTCTTCCTTCTTCCTTTTCTCCTTCACTGTTGGTGGTGTTCTTGGTGTAAGTTGATCCTGAAGATTCTCGATCTCTTTCTGATATTGATCGATTTCCTGCGCAATACGATCAATCTTTTCTATTGTTGTGATTTCGTCTCTCTGTGTGGCCTGTGGAATCTTCTCGTAAGTTCCTTCCACTTTCTATTCCAATCCTTTTATGCGCTCCCTTTCCTCCTGGGTCTAAGATTTAGCCTGATCATAGACTATTTCTAGTGCATCTTGTTTCTCTCTTTCCTTCTACAATTCAACTAAGTCTCTATGTGCTTGAGACTGTACCTCGTGGTTTATGCTAACCTGCAACTTGTGTAGTGGCCTATTTGGTATCCACGTCAACACCAGTTGGATTTGTCTTAAGTCCTTCAGGCGTGTCTGCCCCACAATCTCATCCATGCACAGCATACTGGGTGTGATGTGGAATGTTGCGTTCGGGTGTGGTAATGAGTGGACTGGATATCGTTCTTCTTCTTCCACTCTTTTCGTTGTCTATAGTGTTGATGGTTTTGTTCCCCCACTGCTTGTTGTCTGCCCTTCCCTGATTTTCTTGAGGAGTTTATGCACGTCTGTCGATTCCTCTTCAATCCTATCTCTGTGGTGCACAGCATGGTCAAAATCCTCAGATAGACAATCCTGTACCGTTCGAGCTATCATCTCTCCATCGTCAATCGTGATCGTATACTCTAGAAATGTTCTTTGTGCCTTTGATTTATTGCGCGCGCCTCTTGTTTGCGTGGTTGGCCTCTTGTTTCCCCCTAGTTCCTGTGAGTTGGGACTTGTTGCGGTCTCCTATGTGGGCTCGGCCTATTGTTGTTGCTCCTTGGTCAGCTGCGTCTTATCCTTCTTTCCATTATGGGTCCTTGTCTTCGTTGGCCCTTCATCTGTCAGTGTTGTTTTTCCCTGGCCCATTATTTGTCTCTTGGGCACTTGAATTTCCTTTGGCTAGGTTTCTCCCTGCCATGCCTCTTCTTTTGTTGTTCTTTTCGATAATTCCTGGGTAAGGACTAGAATCCTCCATTCGTCATCCCATTCGTTGATGACCATGTCAATGTCACCCTCTATGATACAATAGCGCATCTGTAGACACTTTTTATCAGAATCCTTCCTCGCCTATATCCACATTGTATGTTGTGTGGCCTAGAAATTGGCAATGTCTTTATACCATGCAATGACCTCAAGTGTTATTCTCCACCTCTTGGAGATGAATTCTTGTAGATCACGTAGGTATCCTTCAAATATGGACTCATTCATCCTTTTGTGACTAGAATTCGAAGTAGCCTTTAACAGTAAGTATATCTTCCCCTGGTTTGGTTTGGGTCTAGTACAAAAAGTGACATACCTTGGTTCCCTCCAACCCATAAAGGCTATTAACGTGATCAACCATGAATAGTGAAACTATATTCCTAGATCATGCGCATCCTTGCATTCATCCAGGAATAGGTTCAAGAGATACAGTGCCCATCTCACTGTGGTGCCTTCTGCGCATTGAGATGTAACTGCAACAACCCCGGCTAGAAATTCCTCCTTGCGGCATTTTCTGAGCAGCTTGCAGGCTAAGATTTTCGCGCCTAGTTGTGTTGCGGCTGTTAGCGATCAAATAATTCATTCTGAAATTTGTTTGAAAAATGATTCCTCATCTTGTGGGGGACTTTTGATTCCCTTCCCAAGCTCTAAATGCAGATCTGAAAGTACCATTGGAAATCTTAGGATGCCTAGTTGTCAATAGACTATTCAAGCGTGTAAAACGGACTCTCCACGGCTCAAAATTTTGATTTTTCCCAAGGCAGTTTTCATTAAAAAAAATTGTGCTTTCACTGGCTCATTGTTTTTTCTCACAATATAGTGAGCCGATGAAAGATTTCCTTTTCACCGGCTAAAGGGGCAAATTCAGGACAAAAGAGCCAGTGAAAGCACATAAGAGTCCATAAACGTTTTCTTTCTGCCCAGATTGCGATTTTTGGATTCCTAAACACGTGGGAAAGGTGTTAAATGATGGATAATAATTAGGAGAAGCTAGAATATATTTATCATTAAGTTTTAAAGACATATGGTAAGGAAATAACACCAAATGGCATGATTAATCTTGACAGAAATCGCCCAGTCATCAAAGACAGATTTCTGAATCTGTGATTTTCATAAGCAAATTGCCAAATAATGCTTCAGCTGTCAATTTTGACTTATGATGATAAGATTAGACCATATATGCTAAAGATTCATTTTGATTATGTTGATTTTTAGGTATTTCAGATCCATTAAAATAGGATCTGAAATCTTGATGTGAAGGCTATAAAGCCACAAATTGTTGATGAGCCAGGGGTTCAATTTTGGATACAGAGGCCTCATGCTATTGTATAGATTTCCAGATATAATACAAATCATAGTCTTCTTTCACTTTTGATGTCAGACTTCCTTCCATTACTTTCTTTTTTTGTACTCTTATTCAAGTTGTCTTAACTGCTCATGACTATCATCTCATTAGTCAGTTCATAGCTTGATTAATAGTTATCTACATTGTTTATTAAACCTATCATTGTGTATATGGTTTATAAACATTGTTTTCTTCGCCCATAGTTAAGCTTGTGTCTAGTCATTAATCTTTGAAAGCACTATCTCATTTGATTATATATTATTATTTATACTGATATCAATCCATTAGGTTGAGTTATCCCATTGATCCACATAAACATAAATAAAAACACATTTTACTTGAAGTTACGAAGCATCTTTGACCTAAAACCTCAAAGAGTTTCTTGGAGAGATAACAAATTGGCACCATTGCCAGGGACATAAGATTGAAGTTGAAGATAATTTCCCTGGGAAACGACACAGAGATGATCCATTGATGATAGACAAGGATCATACATTAGAATCGGTTGTAATCATCTATCTGGTGACTCCATGAAGGAAGATTCAATGGCGACTCTATTGTTCAGAAATCTGATGGTGACTCCACTGGTATGAAATGAACAAGAGGTATGTTTTTTGCAATGTTTCAAGTATTTCTGGTTACCCTCAACCAGTTCCTAGTAAATATGAATGGGAAAGAAGTATTCCCATATTTCGAGGAGAAGAATGGGAAGTACCAGTGGAACACCTGCTGGATTTTCATGACTTTATTCATCGACTTGAAATTATACCTGAAGATGTTCAAATTAAGCTTTTCATGCAATCATTAGAGGGATTTTCTCTTAACTGGTGCCAGTCTCTTCCAAATGCAAGTATTAGTTCTTTGGAAAATTTTCATGCTGCCTTCCATTTGTTTTGCAAAACAAAGTTTTCAATTGATCTTCTTTATCCAGAAAGTTGTCATGAATTTAGTGTGTTGAATAAAGATTCAGATAATTATGAAGACTTCGCTGCAGCAGAAGATATTTCTCATCATGATCAAGAGATTGGTGATCCACATTATGATAACCATAGTGATGCTTTTGTCATTGTACCAAATGCATTTACTAAATTAGGTTGTCATGAAGATGAGATTGTCCCCTTTGAAAACCCCAAAGATGATTATCAGATTGACACAAGCAGGTGACAGTTTCAAATCTGCAACAGATTCTAAGGGCAGCCCTCAGTTTTCTAATTTACAGACCAAGGTAGATTTTAGCAGATATGAGAAGGAAGGTGAGGAGTAGAAAGTTTCAAACCAGTAGTTGAGCTTGTATTTTCATTGGACAAAGGAAGAACAATCCACATTCAGCATTGACATCAGTGAAGGCATCAACCAACAGAATTTCAGTTTTTAGTTGGAACAACAACATAAAGAGGTATTTCTTTGTGGATTTGATGACCCTATTGCTGATTATTTGCAATCTATGAGCAGCATATGTGTTAAAGTACTTTTTTCAGATGAAAGTTGGCTTTATCATCTGTTCAAACTACTTTTTTGTTGGCTATGCATTCCATTATTTTTCAGGTCAAGATTAAGAACAAGTTCAATAAATCAGTTTCTGATATGGCTTCATTGGAAGCATGAGTTTACTTGATTGAGCATCAGTACAATGGTTAGAGTAGGAGTAGATGAAAATAAGCTCGTTCTCTGAGCAAGTAGACTCTTTTAGTTATTGGTTGTTGAAATAAGCAGGAAGGCTACAACAAACTACAAACAGTTTTCAGTTTAGCATAGGATTAGGTGAAAAAAGCCAGATGTTATCTCCAAAAATGAACTAGTCAATTTGTGTCATTTTTGGTGATGGCATGGTCATAAATAGAGTCCCATACTATTTTTCTTAGAAATTCAAATGTCAAAGTATAGGATATAATTTGTTATTTCTTATAATAAATCTATTGTCAAAAGATATTTTCAAATCGAAGAAAAGCTTTTCAATGACTAATCTATGTTTTGAAGCTGAAGTTAGCCGATGAAAGTTCAAGGTTTCAATGGCTAAATGGCATTTCCGAAAACAAGTGAGCCGGTGAAAGTGCAGATTTGGGTTTTTTCTCCAGCGCCTTAAGAACCCAAAAAGACATATTGTACACATGTCATGTAATCATGATGACAATTTAAATGGAGGCACATGAACGGTTACACGTTTTCACCATGTCTTAGTGGAATATGATGATGATTTGGTCATATATTCCGTGTGGCAGATGGAGGATAGTTTCAAGAGTGGTGAATGATCTGATCATTATTACATCTAGACATCAAGTACCAGAACTATGTCTACATCAAATCATGGCCATCATTCCTTTTTTTTTCAAATTTCACTGCTTTCAAATTCTATATTTGGGTTTTCTTATTATCATTTGACAACACAGGATCATTTTCGCCAGCGCCAACACCTTCTCCATTTAGAAAATTTCTCTGTGTTAACCATGTACAGATCAACCTATAGTTATTGCATGATGGGAAGAAAGCGAGGAGGACCACTTCTGCGAAAGGAATTAGACAACAAGTACTTTTTAGATGAGTTCGTATTTGATAATTGTTGTGAGAAATATGAATTGGATTCTAAAGTTGAATATCTAAATAGAGAAGAACATTTTCCTCACAATCTACATCAGATTTCAAATGATCTTCATTGTGATGTGATTCCTCGTAAACATGAATTAGAAAAGAGTAATGAAGAGCTGAAAGATTTCGTATTACCTCTATTTTTTTATTTTAATGAATCTGAAGAATTGGTTTCGTTAGCTACACATGGAGATGATCAACTTTTTGTTGATCCAATGTTCGTTGAAATAAGTGAGATTAGCCCCCATTTTCTAGATTTGCAAACTGAGGAAAGTTGCAGTAACCATGAGGAACAGGATTTTCAGACACTGTCTTATCTCCAACTAGAGCATCAGAAAGATCCTCTTTCTCCTTGTGAATATGTTGTTTCAAATCATGATAAGGAAGAAGATGTTGAAATTTGTGAAGGCTTGTTGTCTACTAGAATTTTATCTAGGTCTACTTTTTAGCAAATAGATGATCATAAATGTGTGCATGTTGTGGTTGATACTAGTTATAAATTTGTTGATCAAAATTGTAGTGAAGATCAAAATTCCAGATTAGAATCTGCAACAGATGCTAAAGACAACCCTTAGTTTTATGATTTGTAGACATGGGAATATTGCAGTAGATACGGAGAGAAAGATGATGAGAGGAAAAGTCTAGATCAACAGCTCATCATGCTTTCTTCTCAGACAGAGATTAAGCAGTTTGTATTTAGCATTGAGATCTCTAAGGGAAACGAGCAACTTGATTATTTTTAGTTGATTGATTTAATGAATAAACAAGCAGGTTACAGGTTTGCTACAGATTTTCAGATGATAAATCATAAAGGATAAATGAATCCATGCCCAATACTAAAGGCACAAGGTCTTCTAGGTTCTTGGAAACCTCGCAGGGAGGTCTCCATCCCAGTTGGAGCCAAATGTTAGCAATCAAATAATTCATTCTGAAATTTGTTTGAAAAATGATTCTTCATCTTGTGGGGGACTTTTGACTTCCTTCCCAAGCTCTAAATTCAGATCTTAAAGTACCATTGGAAAGATTAGTATGTCTAGTTGTCAATAGACTATTCAAGCGTGTAAAACAGACTCTCCACAACTCAGAAATTTGATTTTTTCCAAGGCAATTTTCATTAAAAAAAATCTGTGCTTTCATTGGCTCATTGGTTTTTCTCACAGTATAGTGAGTTGGTGAAAGCTTTCCTTTTCACTGGCTAAAGGGACGGATTCAGGAAAAAGGAGCCGGTGAAAGCGTAGAAGAGTCCATAAACGTTTTCTTTCTACCCAGATCGCGATTTTTGGATTCCTAAACATGTGGGAAAGGTGTTAAATGATGGATAATAATTAGGAGAAGCTAGAATATCTTTCTCATTAAGTTTTAAAGACATATGGTAAAGAAATAACACCAAATGGCATGATTAATCTTGACAGAAATCGCCCAGTCATCAAAGACAGATTTCTGAATCTGTGATTTTCATAAGCAAATTGCCAAATAATGCTTCAACTGTCAATTTCAACTTATGATGATAAGATTAGATCATATATGCTAAATATTCATTTTGATTATGTTGTTTTTTAGGTATTTCAGATCAATTAAAATAGGATCTGAAATCTTGATGTAAAGGCTATAAAGACACAAACTGTTGATGAGCCAGGGGTTCGATTTTAGATACACAGGCCTCATGCTATTGTACAGATTTTCAGATATAATACAAATCATAGTCTTCTTTCACTTTTGATGTCAAACTTCCTTCCATTACTTTCTTTTTCTGTACTCTTATTCAAGTTGTCTTAAATACTCATGACTGTCATCTCATTAGTCAGTTCATAGCTTGATTAATAGTTATCTACATTGTTTATTAAACCCATCATTGTGTATCTGGTTTATAAACATTTTTTTCTTCACCCACAGTAAAGATTGTGTCTGGTCATTAATCTTTGAAAGCACTATCTCATTTGATTATATATTGTTATTTATCCTGATATCAATCCATTAGGTTGAGTTATCCCATTAATCCACGTATACATAAATACAAACACAGTTTACTTGAAGTTACCAAGCATCTTTGACCTACAACCTCAAAGAGTTTCTTAGAGAGATAACAGCGGCATCGTTGATCCTCTTGATAATGATCCCTCTTGTCCCCCTGTCGGTGACATACTTCTTCTTCATCTCCCCTGCTAGTGCCTTCTCCCTGTCTTTTTCATCCAGAAAGTGCACAAGATCCATGCCCCAAGATGGCAATCATGTTATGTTAGTGGTAAGCTCTATGTCTATCAACGTGAGCTTGTCCAACCAGATGTCCCTGCCATGCGTGACTGCTAGCAACTGTTTGACACATGCAGTTGCGTGTTGTCCCTTACCAAAAAGTGGTAGGTCTATCAGACCTAAAATTCCTGTCTTCTCCAACCCTGTTTCCCATTGGAGTGGCTAATCAATCGGTTCCCCAAACAGATTTGTGCCCACGGTCTCCATGTACACTCTCTTTGCAAGTTCCAGAAACTTGTCTTCGTCTGCGACATCGTGGTCCGAGTATTTAAGCTTCTCTATATGACCCAACAGGTCTGGTCCTACTTGTACCCCAGTTGGTATGCATAGTAGAACGATTTCTGCTGCAGTGTTCTTGCGAGGTGACCTGGGTATTTGTATCTTGTCTTTCTTCGATAGTGGTGGTTGGCTTGAAGTTCCACTGGCTTCCAGTTGCTCCTCAGTATTCCCTTTCAGCTGACCCGTGACATCTTCAGCCATTCCTTCTAGTGGGTGGTGTTGGCCCTTGACCAAGTTTTGGGAGATTCTTGGTCATATTGACCTATTTTGGGACTGTTGGTCACTATAATTGCTTAATTAATTTCAAACAACCAAGTGAAACATAAATTATCAACCCAGGGAAGTCTTTTGTTTCAAAGATAGCTGCGCACTATATATGCTCAATTCCAAAAGCACTTAGTGTTGTAGTAA
>ML799429.1:343997-359454 GCA_009831015.1 Picea engelmannii
TTAAGCATATAATAATGAGAAAGGACCTTATATACCTTGGAATGATCAGGTGTAGTGATATTATGAGTCTAAACACTAGTGATGAAGGGTATAACAATGGCAAAAAGTATGGGCAAAAAGGGTACAATTTGTGGTCCTAACAGGGACTTTGACAACTTGTCAAAGGAGGAGCACAAGATGAAGTGGAGATCAAGGGATCTCGGCCCACTTTTGGGTCCTTTTTGGGTTTTTGGGATTATGTAATGGGATTGGGATGTCGTCCCATGCGTTTAACCATGCTTAGGCCTATTTTGTAATGTATAAATAGAAGGCTAGGCAATGTAAGAAGTAGTTGAATAAGCATCTATGTGAATGTATGCTAAGTGCAAGTAGGGTCTGTAAATGCTTTGTGCATGACTGTAAGAGACTTATAGAGCTAAGTGCAGGTCCTTGTAACAGATTGTGGAAGGCTGAGTGTTGTAACACAAGGAAGAAGGATCTAGCGAGCTGCGCAGATATTTTGTCCTGTGCGGAGTAGGGATTTGATGGCTCTATGCTTGTAACCGGTTGATTGAAGATAATAAATAAGAAGAGTTGGTGGTCGTAGCCTCGGGGTGGGGGTGAACCACATAAACATTGTTTTGTCTTGCTTTGTTCTTGTCTTAATATGTTTATGTCTTCTTTGCTAAGTGCTTTGATGTATTCAGATAGATCTACTTATGATTAGTGCTAATGACATGTGAGGATATTAGATCTGATCCATATGAATGTGTTGAGTGCTTGATCTGCTATATCTGACCTATCTATTGATGCTAAGTGCTTGAGTATGTTATATCTATGTGAAATGTTGCGAAGCCCTGTTTGATCAATGAAGTGATTATTGATTGTATATTGATGAACTGACGGTGCTAAGTGATTTATTAAGTAATACAATCATAGATATGTGTCCCAGCTAAGGTTGTAGACACCTGCGTCTTGCAACCACCCCTACCTCTACCTCGGGTGAGACTTCATATGCTTTGCAAGTGTTTCCAAAAGGGTAGATAGTTAGGGATTTGTTGGTGCGTTGTTGTAGCGTTGAACCCTGGGCCTACCCCTGTGCCAACAAAAGGTTCCATTGTCAGGACCTGAAACTGTGATTGTTGGGAACTGAGGAAGAAGAAGCTTTGTGCAAAGATTCAACCTGGGATTGTGAAAGCTTTGTGCATAGATCTATGCCCTAGTGCGTAGTGTCCTACTTGATTTATAAATCTATGTGCTAAAGAAAGAAGCCTGATCTGAAGAAAGGAGATCGGATCTGAAGAAAAGAGGTAAGATCCGGAAGCTTTGTGCCCTAAGAAAGTTAAAAGTGAGAATTTCTTATTAAAAGAGGTAATATTTGCAAGCCATGTACTTTGATAAAGGTAAGAATAGTGAAAATTTTTAGATCTGGAAGCTTTGTGCTTTGTATAAGTAAGATAAGTGGAATTTTTTGTTTCTAGAGTATGGATCTAGGTATGTTTAATAGAGTCTGTCCTAGTTTGAAAACTAGGGTATTAATAGATGAAAGAAGATTTGATATGAGTAGATATGATAAGAATAGTGAAATATATGTTATACCTATGCATAGAAAGAATGTTTGGACTAATGAATGGATGCAGGATCCAAAAAAGAATTTATTGCAGGTTAGCTCCTATGATCCTAGCGCGCAGTACAGGAGAAGTTGGGGATCATTTAAAAGAAAGAGAGGATTGACCCTTTATTACAGCTGCAGAAAACCGGGACATCTTGCTAAGGCATGCCCTGGGAGAAGACCTGGTTGTCTTTGTTGCAAAGCTATGAACCATGAAGTGTTGGATTGCCCTATAATGATTGCTAAGATTGAAAGAATGAATATAAGACAAGAAAACCCTAAGGTAGATCCAGAAACTAAGGCTATAACAGAACCCCAAAAAGAATCAGAGAAGGTATTTCTATAGATGAAAGAAACCTTGGATGACCACCGACATGTTAGATTATTAGAGATCTTTAAAGAAAAGGAATGCCTTGAAGCAATAATACGAGGCTTCAACATTGACTGTTTTATAGATGAGGAAACACAGGTGAGAGAACTTGGGAAGCTATAGGAAGGCCTGCTATGATTCCTTCATTAGGAGGAATAGGTTTATTCAGAGGAAAACTGGGAAACCTATGTGGAAAGCTCGCTCAGATACCTATGAATGCAAATGGAACTTCGATAGAAGAATATTTTGAGATTATTCAATTTATTGAGGACAACGCCCTATTTACCATGTTACTAGGGAAACCTTGGATTGAAAGATATCAAGCCAGACGAAAAGAAGAAGAAGAAGTTTTGGAGCAAAAGAGACAAGAGTTAAAATATTTCATGACTAGAAGGATCACATACTTGATTGAAGAACAAGAGAATAGGTCGAAGCTATTTAACACTAGAAACCCAGATGTCAAAGCTGCAAGAACATTAGAAGACCCACAGGAGACTGAAGTACCTATATCGGATAAAGAAGAGGTGTTACCTCTGAGTCCTAGGAGAGAATCTCAATAGTGCGAAGTGACTAAGACCACAGAAGATAAGAATCAGAATGGAAAACGAACTACCAAGATGAAGTTCACTGGGAGGAAGGCTAGAAAGCTAAGTTTGAAAATCTACAGAACGTTCTAGAGGGAACTTCGCAGACATAAAATTTGCAGAATGGGAGCTTCGTCGGGATATCAGAACAGCGACACATGGCACTTCACCATGGCAAGGCAATATAGTTGTTGGGACCTATATATCCATTCGACTTCTGCTCCGAACAGGTCAAAAAGAATTTATAGCTCGACACCAGACCATTGGACAGTGCCATAACGGATAGAACAAGAGTTAATGAGGCTTCATACCCATTACAAGTGAACCATTGTCGAGTTTCCTATTTATCCCATCGCTCCATGCATGGAGAATACTTTTTCTAACCAGGAATTTGAGCCCGCAGACCAAGTGAATTGTATACAGTGATCGTTGCCCTCTTGCTATTTATTCTAGTGCAATATCTGAGTTAATTGTGAACCCTATATTATTAATCGCAAGCGTGTATGTCCGACGAGATCACCGCAGTTGAAGAATCAGTAACAAAAGTACTTCTTGATTTTATGACTGAAAGAGTCATGTCGGCGAGAGGATTGTCTACCAGTCTACAAGCATCATCGATGAGAGGACTATCGACTTCTCCGTCCACTACTCGAGTCGGACCATCTTATCCCACAGATGAAAAACAAACTAAACACAGAGACGATATCGCGAATGCTAAGTTGATTATGAGCATTTTACCTGCCTATCTACCACCTCTAAGTGATGCAATAAATCGAGACAGTGTGCCCAGAGACTTTGAGTATGAATTGGTCACTGTGTACCTCCCGAAGGGGATACGCGCAGTTTGCACAGATCAAGAAAAGATAGCATCATTGAAGTTTAGAGACTTCAACCTTGAGGACATGAAGGTCTACAACATGCTTGCCCCACATAAGTACCTGACGAGGACAAAAGAAAATAATTCAAAGATCGTCCCTCAGTCATGGACCCATAACCTCACACAGTCCACACTGCTCAACGTCATGAAGATTCCTCACTTCAGAAGGCACCAAGAAGTGAATGCATGCGTCAATCTATTGTTGTCCTGTTACCATGGTGGATACTTGTGGTTAACTGTCATATCACATTGGATCCGGCATGGATCAATCGTATCACAGGGCTGAGTATGCAAGGCCCTGACCCAAAAGATTTCTATCCTAGAAAAACCATGGATCGTGCTTTATCCCAAAGGATAAAAGACACCTATGACAATGTCAAGAAAGGCATGTGAGGCTACAAGGTAGCTTCTATCCAAAGAGGCGCAGTGCACCTAGCCTGTCAAATGATCGCGGGAAAGTTGGTCTGCATGAACCGACCCACCCAAGTCACCGGTTTTGTATTCGACCTCGCAGGGAAATGCACAGAGGGCCTACAAATGAATTGGGCGAAGTACCTTGTGAACCAATTGGAATTGGACTGCAGGGAAGCACAAGATCAAGGATATGAGTTCCACTTCAGTTGGCTTCTAATCTTGATTTCTTTCATCACATGGGAGATGTCGGAAGGTGCGACCTTCCCAGACATCGTGCCCTTTGAACCTATGGCCATGAAGTTCAATACATTGTGGTATTCCAATGACATGAACAAGAAATGGCAGTCAAATGCCATATTCCACACATATTACAAACAACTGAAGTTATTTATCTAGTCCGAGCCTCGCATCATGCCCAATACTCTTCATAGGTTTTAGCCTTTAATGAAATTCAACACAGACCTCCATTTCATTTATATTACAGTGCACGCTGACGAGCACAAGCAACAACTTCAATCTTACTACAAGCTGATAGAGGAGGAATTAGAAGAAATCACCAAGGAATGGTCGGTGGACCTCCTCATTCCAGCTGACCCTGTGGATATGTCCGATTTAGACAGTGCAGAAACTACGTCGGATACACCCGGACCTAGAAAGATAAAGAAGACTGAAGAGGTCCATGATTTAGACAGTGCATCCGTGAAGACCGCTTCCATCTCAGCAGAGAAAGGAGGATATGGAGGAGAGATAGATGGTGCAAAGGTTGAACAAAATAAAGGCAAGGTTACACCGCCTAGAGAAGAGGAGGACCCCTCAAAGAAAAGGAAGGTTTCCCCTCCGAAACCTTCTTCTAGGAAGAAATCGAAAGAATCTATGACCAAAATGCAGACCATCCTCACCTTCGATGACTTTGATTTCATCATAGTATCCCTGAATGATGCTTCGCTAAAGATAGCAAAGAAGCAAGAAGCTAAGTAGGAGGAGGTGTTCCATCGGATTAAGGATGAGCTCCAAGGAGTGCAGCAGGCACTACAATCCATTCGTGTAGTCTCCACTGCGCCTATGTCAGCAAGAACATCAGAATTGGGAGATGAGCTAGCTCAACTCCATCGCATCGTTGATACAGTCGAAGCTCACCTTTGACGATCTAAGGAAGAAACAACACAAGCTACCCAGGATTTGGCACAAGTACAGGGAGACCTTGAAGAACAACGCAGTACTGCAGAACAGGAAAATATTGCTCTGCAAGCAAAGTGGGATGATGAAAAAATAACAACTTCATCAAAGCAAGGAACAGTTTCTCACAGAGCAACTCGAAGTAAAGGAAATGGTTCACAGAGCACTTCGCTCTGTGACAGTCGTAGAAGTAAAGACCAAAGAGAGAGTTCCACAACAGGTGGCAGAACTTGAAGAAGTAATCCAGTAGCTCCAACAGCGCATAGCATACTTGGAGCTCTGCACTGTACCCAAGACCCCTCAAGATGTAAGAGACCAAAGGAAAGAAACTACCCGCAGCGCAGTTGACAGGCTAAAAGCTCTTGCCTTGGACTGCAAGCAGTTGAGTAATCGCAACGCCCAAACATATGAGAACCTCACCAAGAATCCAGAGTTACAGGCATTAGAGTCGCAGCTCAAGGAAGCAAAGAAGCACACAGACACACTACAAGTGCAGTTGAAGGCCTTGTCGGTCGTGGAAAGAATGAAGCGGTCTCAGGAGAAACGCACCGCCCAGAAGTAGATCCATACGATTCAAGGCAGAGTGATGGAAGTTACTCAACGACTTCAAATAGTGCAATATAAGGCGTGCCAATTATTCACAGAGGTTGAAAGTTGAGGAGCAGAGCTATAATAGGTTGTCATCACAACAGAACAGTGCCTACAAGGGCCTGTGAATGACGCAGTGATCCGGGAGTTCACCGAGCAAGAGTTTGTCGCACAACAGCAAGTCGAAGCATCTCGAGCCAAGCTCGAGGCCTTCGAAGCAGAACTTCTCAGACCAGAGTGACTCGGGATGAGTCACAAGTGAGTGTTGGGGGTCTGTTGGCCCTTGACCAAGTTTTGGGAGATTCTTGGTCATATTGACCTATTTTGGGACCTCGACAACCTCTCAAAGGAGGAGCGCAAGACGAAGTGGAGATCAAGGGATCTCGGCCCACTTTTGGGTCCTTTTTTGGGTTTTTGGGATTATGTAATGAGATTGGGATGTTGGCCCATGGGTTTACCCATGCTTAGGCCTATTTTTTAATGTATAAATAGAAGGCTAGGCAATGTAAGAAGTAGTTGAATAGGAATCTATGTGAATGTATGCTAAGTGCAAGTAGGGTCTGTAAATGATTTGTGCATGACTGTAAGAGACTTATAGAGAAAAGTGCAGGTCCTTGTAATAGATTGTGGAAGGCTGAGTGATGTAATGCAAGGAAGAAGGATCTAGCGAGCTGCACAGATATTATGTCCTGTGTGGAGTAGGGTTTTGATGGCTCTATGCTTGTAACCGGTTGATTGAAGATAATAAAGAATAAGAGTTGGTGGATGTAGCCCTAGGGTGGGGGTGAACCACATAAACATTGTTTTGTCTTGCTTTGTGCTTGTCTTAATATGTTTATGTCTTCTTTGCTAAGTGATTTGATGTATTCAGATAGATCTGCTTATGCTTAGTGCTAATGACATGTGAGGATATTAGATCTAATCCATATGAATGTGTTGAGTGCTTGATCTACTAGATCTAACCTATCTATTGATGCTAAGTTCTTGAGTACGTTATATCAGTGTGAATGTTGCGAAGCCCTGTTTTATCAGTGAAGTGATTATTGATTGTATATTAAGGAACTGATGGTGCTAAGTACTTTATTAAGTAATACAATCATAGATCTGTGTCTGAGCTAAGGTTGCAGACACCTGAGTCTTGCAACCACCCATGCCTCTACCTCGGGTGAGACTTCATCTGCTTCACAAGTGTTGCTAAAAGGGTCGGTAGTTAGGGCTTTTTTGGTGTGATGTTGTAGCGTTGAAACCTGGGTCTTCCCCTGTGCCAACATGTGGTCTGATATGGTCATTTGTGACTCGTCTGGCTCAACTGTTGATTCCTGAATCGACGCCATTCCATTAACTCTTGGAGCTGCTTCGATGTTCTTTGGTTCCGCCTTCTTTAGGATTTTTGCGTCTTGGTTCATCTACTCTTGTATCTTTGCTGGTATATCTACACTTGTGACCTCCGATGCTAGTTGTGGGATTTCTTCCAGTATAGGTGTTGGGTTCACCAGTGTTGTTTCTAGAGATGGGATTTCATTGACATTGACGATCTTTGGTAGTTGTTGTTCACCTTCTTTCGTTTTTCCTCGTGACCTAGTTTTGATTCTAGTTGGTCTATCACTCTAGCTTGCTTCTGTTTTCTTAGGGGGTGCCATGGTGTGGAATATCGAACGCTTGCTGGTTTCGAATGGTATTTGTGACCTCTGTGAATTTTCTTTGTGATTTTCGACCTCTATCGCTCTTTGTCTGCTCTTTTTTTGCGAATAGACTGTTTTCTCTTGTGTCCGTGTGTTGTATGGGTTTCCCATGAAGATTGTCGATGACGCTTCCTTCATTATGGGTTTAATGCACCTTAACTGCAGGTTCAATGCATCTCCGACGATTTCATACTTGCCATTACTCTGCCTTGTCGTCTCCAGTTATTGCATTTTAATGTGGCGTCCCATCGGTCCTTGTCGTCCTTTACTTCCACATAGTGCTTTCATGTCCTCTTGCTTTTGCCGACTTTCCTTTTCCTGCTTTTTTCCCTTTTGTATGTGACCATTTTCCTTCTTCTTTCCGCTTTTGTGTTCTGTTGACGGGTGAAAATGAACGCTCGCCAACTAGAAGAGTGGATCCGGTCCGGGGTTGTCTAAATAACCCAAGTCGTTTGGGATGATCCACCCTGACATGTTTAGCGGCTCCGTTGGCCCATCTAAGTCCTAGGAAAACGAAAGAAACTAACTAAAGGAACTAATCTAAATGAAAACAACAATTAAAGCAAACTAATAAACAAATCTGAAATAAATATATACAGTCTATTGTCTAATATTACACAGCAATAATTTTGTGAAATTAATTATCAGTTATCAACACAATTAAATCTTAATCACAAATGTACAACATTTACAGATTACAGATTTTAAATGAAAACCTGCAAAAATCATTTGTAAGTTGTCCTATGACAGCAAAACTATTGTTTTTTTATTTTTATAATTTTATGAGAAAGAAATAAAATGAAAACTATCTAAACTGAGCAATTAAAATGATAATCCTAACTATAAATATGAACTATGTATCTATCTCAACTAATGAGAATTCACAGATTTATTAACTATTAAATAACAAATAAAGAACTAACCTGAAATAACGCTTCCTATTTGTCCTGTGCACAGTATTCGATTCAGCTGTTCGATGGGAGGAAACCCGCATCCAATTCTTCACAAGCTTCTCGTAAACAAGAAGCAACAATTCTCTTTTAAATATAAACAACAGAACAAACAAGACATAAAACTGACAGCAACCTTATGATTTACAAATCAACACATTTAGATAAATCTATATGCAAAGATTTGTACAAAATGATTCATTTAACGAAGAAGATAAACCTTTAATTCATTAAATTGAAACAAAGTAAATGTTGTACTTTTAAAATAAGAGAGATCAGATATGGATAACACATCAACCAAATCACATCAACCTGCAACAAATTACGATAGCTAAAATAGTCAATAATTGATTACAAACCAATATGAAGAAAACTTGAAATAAAAGTTTGATATATTGAAAGATAAAGTTGTTACAAGACATCCACTTTCATCTCATCTTGTATCATCATAAATCCATAGTCTGTTCTCTCAACCGTGATGATGGGTTCATTACAAAAAATAACAAGTATTTAAAGACCACAGGGTAAAACATCCCTGTGCGAATTATCAACCATTGTTTACAAAAAATCTGAGAATAATCTCCCAAGTCTCTAATCCTGACTAAATCTAACAACCTATAACAAAACTATATCACAAAAGTATCTCCTAAACTGCCACAGCACATCCAATTGGTCATTGAAATTCGTATGCACCTAAAAGTGGACAAGAATAGACAAGTTTAGATGATATTTTATTTGTAAAACTAACAAAAATCTAAATTTTAAGACTAGCTACAGAATCTCATGATTCTGTAGCTGGTCTAATTTACAAACAAAATCGTTTTTAATCAATCCAAAACTAACAGAAATATATTCAAACTATTAAACAAACATTTGATTACTAATTGAAAACAAAAGAAATCGTTCATGCCAAAAATAACCAAATCTTCTATGCTAATTGAGAGCAAATGAAATCTTGTTTGAATCTATTTCAATTGAAATAGACCCTAAACGAATATCAAGCAAATCTCTGGTAAGAATTCAATATAGACATAATATGTCAATCCAACACTCAACAGAATCATTTAAATCCAAACTAACAGAACCATATCAAATCTAACTTTGAATCCATCGCATTATACAAACGACTGTGCTAATTCAGACGTACAGAATCATTTCAGAATCAAACCAAAAGAAATGAATCGAAGTAATTTAGGGCCGACGCAATGCAAAATCGTATCAATCAAAACATAGTTGTGTCCGATTTTAGCAAATGAATCTTTTGTACAGGTTGAATGCAATCATAATCCAAAACGAAAATATTCATTCAAAACAAAACATAATCGTTCCTTAAATCTATTCGAATGGAACTAATGAAAACAAACCCAATCGACTACCCTAATTCAAACCAACTTAAAAACAATCAATCGTTTATACTAATTTGAGAATAATAAAATCACATAATCCAAATCTTAGCTATATTTGATTTTAGGAAAACGAATCGTTGCAAACAAAGATAGTTTATGCTAATTCCAAACGAAATCTTTCATGCTAATTCAAAATAGAAAAATGAAATAATTTCTGGTAATTGGAAGCAAACATAATTGTTTTTAATCTATTCAAGCAACATAACTAATCGGATATGCTAGTTGAAACCAAATCATACAAAATCGATGTGAAAAAAAACATACCTGGGCTGTAAAAAAAACAACTCGGTCATGATAATTTTGAATTGACAAAGGCCGTTGCTGCTTCGACATTTATGAAGACAATTGAACCGGTGGTTTTTTGTTTCTTTTTGTTGGCTTGTAGCCTGTCGTTCTCCTTTGACAGCACTGTAAATCGTTCCTCTAAAGATTTAATCTTTGATTGCAACAGAGGAACGTCGGTGTAATAACGTTCAAGCCAGGAATTACATTGGGTACATGGTGATTGATTGGGCCTTGGCATTACAGGCGAGGGTTATTTCAAGTTACCAGGGGTGTCGCTGTCAAGCTTAATTCCCGGGAATTTAGGATCGTTCTTGAGGCACAGAGGTAAGTTGGAAACATAGTCGTAGGGTTCCATAGAGCATAGGCCATGAGAATAAGGGTATTCCTCAGTCAAGAAACATTCAATTTCGGAGTCCGATTCCTCGCTCAGCACTATTGGCTTCTGGTCAACGTTTTGCTTGGGTTTGTTCCTAGCACATCTGGATATCCATCGTGCGTTCTTCTTTCCCTTACTGTTGACACCAGTATCACCTTTGTATTTCTTCCTCATAGGCCTTTTGACGGACTTAGTATTGTATTTAGTACACGGTTTGGCCACAGTATTGGGTAGGTCAAGGTTGGGGCAATCCGAGGGTTTGACAGGGGGTAGAAGGATATGAAGTGGCACGATTGGTCCAACCAGAGTTTCAGTAACCAAAACCTTGTCCACTTGGACAGACTCGGGAGTGGCAAAGCCATTCCTTGATAGGAAGGCTTGCCAACAGTCACCTTTAAGGCTCAAATGGTGGACGATAATGAGTTTGATTAAGCAGTGATGAAAAAGGCTGCTATCAGCCTTCTCACGCTTAAATCTTTTGGACATTTTGTAAAGACTACGTTAGAGATAATGTGGCATATTCAGAGGGTAGTCTATAAAATTCATCAATAACGGAAGATGATACAGAAATACCAAGCCATAACGACCTTCACAAGTCACAAACTGCTTAACAATTGCCAAAAGATCATGCCACCTGGGTTTGAGGGCAATGATAGGCAAACCTCTATCACAACTTACAATCTTTCTTGATGTGAATAGGAGTGGCCATGACACCTCGTCCACTTTGGAATTTTTAAACCACCTTTGCCCTGTAGCTGGTAGTCCTGTAGCTGAGCTTAGGAATTCCTCATTTAGCTCAAGTTGTATGTCTCCGACCTTAGCCCTGCATCCGTCGAAGGTGAGGGTGAAATGTTGGGAAACCGAAAGGTTGAAACCCTCAAATCTTTGAATAAACGCCAGCCAGCCACTATTTTCCAAATCCTTACGATCATTGTCGAACAACAGGAGTGTTTGGCTACCATTTGGCTCTATGCGCACCACAAGTGCCATAGACGGGAGCACACAGTGAGCCGGGTGAACGGGAAAGGGTTTAGAAGGGGTAAACGCAGGATCGAATAGCTCACAGACTTCCCCGAAACCAACAAAATTAACCTGGGATAGGAGGCAGGCATTAATGCCAAAGTGTGTGGGGGTGGTGAAACGAAATCAACCCATGCACAATAGTCATATCCAACTGTACAACCGACGATGCATATGGTGATTCAAATCACTATTGCAATGTCAATAAAACAACCATTGAAAACTATGATGAGTCGACTCGCGTGTTTGCACAAGCAATAGTGTTTGCATGGTTTTAAAATCAAAACAATGTTTCGAAATCAGCACCAAGGGTTCGATCATAAAAAGTATGTGTTGTATGGTATGATTGCATCAAGGGTCTAACCATAATGTCAATGTGTTTTCATGAAACCAATGCGCCAAGGAAATCGATGAAAGACTATAAAACCTCAAACCACCAATGTGTTAAGGACTCAATGACACTTATTATAACCTCATCACAATCTTATAAGAATGAAATCATATTAACAACAAAAGAATGCCAAATGAGTAAAGATTTTGGTGTCTTGCCAACTGTGTGACTATAATTGAATTGGAAATGTAATGAACACATAAACAAGAGTAACCATAATAATCCAGTGACGATTTTAATGTTGTTGTCGTGACTTCGAAATCAAAATTTTCACGCTTGCAGTTGTGAAAACGAGAACAAAGGCAGGTGTGCGAATGAGCAAAAGATTGCGATTAAAATCAAGGGTTCCAAAGCACTTGTGTAGGAAGCTTATAGGGATAGGATAAAAATGTGAAACGGCTACCAACATATTCCTAAGTGTGCATGCGTTTTCTTTCTCCAATGCACTGTGCCCTCTTTGGCTCTTTCCTTTTTGTTTTTTTTTCAATATACTATTTTTATTTTTATTTTTACTGTGCGGTGAGTGGTCAACTGTCCTTGTACAAATTCAGTCGGCTCCCATTAATCATCCCTCTGAGTTTTGTGCCTAATAATTCTTTCAACTGTACAACTCCTCCATTTGTGACATATTTTACTTTGTACGTTCCTAGCCAATGCATTCTTAGCTTTCCTAGGTGCTGAAACGATTTGTTGTCATACATCAGTAGTAGATCTTGTTCCTTGAAATTTTTATTCTTTATGTGTCTATCATGCCAAGCTTTGTCCCTTGCTTTCTAAACCCGTTGGTGGAATCCTGCTAAGATCTGGTCTTCCTCCATGGTCATTAACTGATTTAGTCGCTCCTGTACTATGCCTCGTTTTGTCATTTGTGTAATTGTTGCTATGCACAAGCTCGGTACTAGAAATTCTAATGGCACCACTGCTTCTTGGCCATAAACCAGTTTAAATGGCATGTGCCCTGTCAACTTTTTGCACGTAGTCCTGTAGGCCCATATTACTACTGGTACTTTGAGGTTCTAGTCGTCCCTGTTGACGTTACAAATCTTTGTCAGCACGTTCTCTAGGATTTTGTTGAATGCTTCCACTGTGCCATTTTCTTGTGGGTGATACGGTGTGCTCTTCTGATGATGGACTTCAAACTCTTCAGTCATAGCGTTGATGGTGTTGTTTATGAAGTGTGTGCCTTCATCTCTCATCAAAACTCTTGGACACCCAAATCAAGTGATGACTTGTTCAAATAAGAAGTGTGTTGTTGTTTCTGTGTTGCAATCCTTCACTGGTGCAGCCTTCGCCCATCTCGTTAGGTACTCTGTCGCAGTGATAATGTACCTAGCTCCTGTTCTTTTTCCTGGTGGGTTGATTGGTCCCACAAAGCCTATTGCCCACTTATTGAATGTCTGTAATGTTACTTGTGGTCGTAATGGCATCTTGTCCCTTTTGTTGGGTTTGCCTACCCTTTGACAGACATCACATCTTTGATAGTACTCTTTCGAGTCTCTGTGAATCATTGGCCCCCATAGTCCTGTGCGCAATACCTTTTGTGCAATAGCTTTATCTGCATAATGCCCTCTTGTTATTCCTTCGTGGGCTTCTGCTAAAACTCGTGGTCTTTCGTGTTCTAACACATATCTTTGCAAGATTCTATCTACACCCATTTTGTATAGGTGTCCTGCAATCAATTGATAGTCGGTAGCGCAGACTACCAGGTTTTTCTTCTTTGCGGTGTTATACTCTTGCGGCGTAGTACCTGTGCTCAAGTACTGAATGATATCTGTGAAGTGTTCATCAACAATCTAAACTGAGAATAGTTTTTCATCTGGAAATTTATCCTCTAAATTCATGGGTTCTTCTCCATTTGTGACCTTTGATAGGTGGTCAGGTCCTGCATTTAATTTTCTTGTCTTGACTATTACTTCAAATTCAAATTCTTGAAATAGTAGTAACCATCGACAGATTCTCCCCCCCAACACTGGCTTGTTTACTAGATATTTTAGGGATGAGTGATCTGTGAACATCTTAAAGTGTTTCCCCAATAAGTAATGTCTAAACTTTTGTAGTGCGTAGACCATAGCTAGGCCCTCTCTTTATGTCGTGTTATAGTTCTGTTCAGAGTCGGATAACTTATTGCTCGCAAATGCTAGTGGGTGATCCAAGTCTCCCGCTCCTGGCTATGACAAGATAGCTCCGAGTGATATGGTTGATGCATCTACATGCACATGGAATGTCTTCACCCAGTCTCGAAATAGTAATATCGACGCGGTGACCATCTTTTCCTTCAGGGTATCTAGATTGTGTTGGCACTCGTCATTCCACTAAAATTGTGTATCCTTTCTTAGCAGATTTTCCATTGGTGTAGTAATCTGTGCATATCCCTTGATAAAATTCCTGTAATATTATGTGTGTCCCAATGTCGTTCTGAGCTGACAAAATGTTTTTGGTGGTGGTAAGTTAACAATTACTGCCATATTTGCAGGATCTACTAATAAACCCTGTTTGCATACTATATGGCCCAAAAGTATTCCAAACAGTGTTCTGAATATGCATTTCTTTATGTTTAATGATATCTGACACTATCTGCATCTTTATAGCATTAGTCGTAAGACTTCTACATGTTCTTTCAACAAACTATAGACTGTCCAATCGTCCAAGTATACTTCTAGGAACTGCTGGATGAATTCCTTAAACGCAGCAATGACTACTCTGGAAAGAATTACTGGTACATTCTTCAGTCCAAACGACATGACTATGTATTGGTAGGATCCCCATTATGTTGCAAATGTGGTCTTGTATATGTCTTCTTGTGTTATCTTGATCTGATGGTAACCTGAGAATCCATCAGTGAATGAGTAAGCTTCATGTCCACCTACATTTTCTAACACTTCATCCATGAATGGTGTAGGGAATGGGTCATGTAGGCATGCATCATTCAACTTCCTTAAGTCGATGCATATCTGTATCCCTCCTTGTTTCTTGTCTTGTACTACCATCAGGCTTATCCATTCAGATTCTTCGACTGATTCTATGATTCCAACTTCGAGCATCCTGTCGATCTCAGCTTTGAATTTATGCTTATATATTGGGTTCAATCTGTATGGTCTCTTTTTGATCGATCTCACTTCAGGTATGAGTGGTATATTCATTTCTTCTAGCTCTCCGACTATACCCTTCATCTCTGTAACTGTTGTGGGAAATAGGTCATTGTATTCGCGTAGTAACTATGTTATGATTTCTACTGTCTGTTCATCCCAGTAGTCTCCAATGCAGGCCATCTTGGGATTCTCGACTATCCCAATGTTGACTTTCTTTACTTTGATCGATGCATAAATGACTTCTGATTCTATGGGTGGTCCTTCCACATCTCTTTCTCCTTCCACTTCTTCAATCTGAATATCGTGCGGATTGTCTTCATCTGGTGCTTCCTCTTGTACATGGTAACATGACAATAGTTCCTTGGCTGTCTATTTGTTCTGTTGTTGTTCTTCTATGATAGATTATACTTTAGGTTCTTCGATGAATATCACTCCTCTAATATATTTAAGAGCGGCATCTATGTTGGGGTTCTCATGCTCGAATGAGAAAGTGACTGTAAAATTCTATTGCAGTATCATCTAGGTCGTAGTTCCTTTGCGCAATTCTGGGTTTGTATACCAGTTTGTTGGTATGCCCTCCAGAGTGTGTATAAAATGATGAGGCCATTCCTCTGAGAGTGTCATTTTCCACAACGTTCTACACTCCTCCAAGTGGTCC
>ML799430.1:0-18780 GCA_009831015.1 Picea engelmannii
TTGGTTGAAAAAGTTACCTTCGTCGTCTGTTTATCAACTGAACAGATTTATAGAGTGCTAACAGAGGGGATTGATTATGAGGAGACATTTGCTCCTGTAGCCCAATACACTTCCATCCGTACTATCATTGCGCTAGCTACATCGATGGGTTGGAAACTACATCAGATGGATGTAAAGACAACTTTTCTCAATGGTGAGATTGAGGAAGAAGTTTACATCGAGCAACCAGAAGGATTCGTGATACATGAGCAGAAATCTCATGTGTGCAGGTTGAAGAAAGCCCTGCATGGACTAAAGCAAGCACCTCATGCTTGGTACGAGAAGATGGATGGATTCCTGATGAGTTTGGGCTTCAACAAGAGTGTTGCTGATCCAAACCTATATTATCACATTGTTGGTGATGAGTGCGTGATCTTGGTCCTGTACGTTGATGACTTATTCCTCATCGGTTAAGAAAGACTTATTGCTGAATGCAAGCGAGCATTGACTTCTGAATTCGAGATGAAGGATCTGGGTATGATGCACTACTTCTTGGGACTAGAAGTATGGCAGAGGATTGATGAGATTTTCCTGAGTCAAGGAAAATATACAGTGGAGATATTGAAGAAGTTCGGTATGACAGACTGCAAATGCATGCCTACACCGATGGTGATGGATTTGAAGAAAATGAACGAGGCTTTTATTGATTCAGGCGAGATTGATCCACATCTATATCGACAACTGATTGGATCATTGATGTATCTGGTTAACACCAGACCTGATATATGCTATGCAGTGAATGTACTCAGTTTATGAGTCAATCGAGACAGACTCACTGGATAGCAGCGAAGCATGTATTGAGATATCTACGAGTCACAGTTGGATATGGCTTGAGATATGCCTCCGGTGTAGACATGGGATTGCAAGGATATGCTGATGCAGATTGGGCAAGGAGCGTAGTGGACTGGAAGAGCACATCTGGTTTTTGTTTTACCTTGGGGTTTGCCATGGTTTCCTGGTGCAGTAGGAAACGAAGCTCTGTGGCATCGAGTACCGCAGAAGCAGAGTATATAGTATTGAGTGTGGTAGTCCGCGAAGCAGTGTGGCTTCGCAAACTCCTTGCAGATTTATTTGATCATGAGATAGATTCTACCATTATTCATTGTGATAACCAGAGTTGTGTGAAGCTCTCAGAGAATCCTTCATTTCACGATAAATTGAAACACATTGAGATCAAATACCATTATATTAGAGATACGGTACAGAGAAAAGCAGTACATGTGCAGTACCTTCCTACACATGAGCAGATTGCAGATATCTTCACCAAACCGCTTGCCAGGACGAAGTTCGAGTACTTCCGTGAGAGACTTGGCCTAGTGGAGAATGCCTCCCTAGTTGAGAGGGAGTGTTGATGATTGCAGCGTTGTGTGACATTCTCCAGGATATGTTCTTCTCTGTGACTGAGTTGAGTCGACCTGTGAGAGAGCCCAGTGTTGGGTGTGCCCTTGTGATGGGTGTATCGTTCTCCTCTGTGTGAGAGTTGAGTCGATGTGGTCTCCTACCTTTGTACTCCTGTGGACTCCGTTGAGTCAGGCTTGAGATGGTACTCCAGATGATTCTCCTGTGGACTTAGTTGAGATAGAGATCTGTTGAGTATGATGTCCCTGTGGTTGAGCACAGATGGACGTGTCCCTAGTGGCCGAGCATTAGTGGACATGTGGATCCCTTGCTATATTGTCTAAGTGTAAGATTTACTTGTAACCCTAATTATGATGTAAAGGGTACAAGTCGGCCCCACCATATGTGAAAGATAATTAAGGTTTATTGTAACAATTAATTATATTTCTGAGTTATTGTGGTCGGTTCTCTTGTGCCAATAGACACACCTATTGCTGTGTCTGGTCTTGTATAAATAGAGGTGATTTCCCCATTGAGGAAACACACACTCTCACACTTGTCACTTGTCATTTGGAAATTTCAGCAAGTGCCTTTAAGGTTGAAGTGCGCACCTCTCTTGGGTGTTAGTTTCAAGGTTGTAGAAGCACCCTCTTGTGTGCATTAGGGTTTATGGTCGGGGGATCTTCTCTTGAGGATATAGCAAAGGATTGTTGGGTTTTCTTCCCTTGAGGAGAAGGGTTTCCCAGGATAAATCTTGTGTATCTTGTGCATGATAATTCTTCTTGTGATCTTGGTTATTGCAACACTTGTGTATGGTGTAGCTGCATTTGTTTATGGTTCAAATACATGCTAAATGAAATAAACCTCATGCTTGAGCCTAACATAGTGAAAATTCAACAATTATCTAGTGATTTCCTTGCTGTAAATCAAATTAGCAGCTCACAAAACATAATACACTTGCTGGAATAATCAACTCAAATAAATATAGCGGAAACAATACTGAAAACCAAAATATCTTACACAAGACACAAATATATCCTTCCCATCAACTAAGCTTATCATTCCAATAACTTCAATGCTTACAAGGGCTCCCTTACTGGGAAAATGGCTCACAGAGAAAATACAAAAAACTTTAGACAACACCTACAAACCCTAGCAACTCTTGGTCTATTTTACAATCATAAAATTTCATGTTTCTCGAGATGTACATGCCTTTCCTTAAACAAACCCACGAATACGTGCATGTCTCCATTGAAACTTGCATACACGTACACTAAGACTATACGACAAACTCCGTACGACACGACCTTGCTGTTGCGGCTCCAATCCGCTGAAACCCACTTGCGACTGCCTCTGTTCTCTCTTCTCCCTGACCTGTACTGATCTCTAGATGGAAGTCCTCCTTCTCCACCTATCCAAGATCTCCTTGAATCACAGTCCTCCGTGATCCAATGCTCTTGAGCAAAAGTCCTTCTCTGCTTTATATCAAGAGTATCAAGTGTCTTCTCCTTCATCCTTGCCATGCTTTTATAATCTTGAATTATGACCTAACTCTAATCCTCAAATTGATTGATGGTTGAGATTGCTTCTCACCTCACTTGAGATCAGTGGCTAATATTTAATTCACTAATGCTACTTACTTGAGCATTTCATTAAATAAAGTCAACTAGTAAATAAGAGCAGTTTACTTTAACAATTCCTTTAATTAAAGTAAAGTATTAAGGTAGAAGGATATGGATGACTTCCACGTGTCTAGACACCTAGACTTGTGCGAAAGTACTTGTCCGATGCTACAAACATTGACAATTCACTGCACTCCCCTCGTCAGTGTTAAGAATTATGCTAGTTCCAAATGGGGGGTGGAACTGGAGCATCTTTAGAATGAGGAGGCTTGGGATCAACTTGATTCGAGATTGGTTCTACCCAATAGTGATTGACCTCAAAATTCTTCCACCAAGTGGGCTTTTGATTTCCACTTTTCTTTGCCTCAGAAGTAGGTTAGGATTTACCCTGTTATAGTGCAAGTTGTAGGTTGGGGAAAGCCCGACCCAACCATACAACTTGGGAATCCTACACCCAATGTCACCTCGATGTAGGTCCCACACTTCAAGGGTGACTAGGTCACTCTTGGGAGGCGATCTTGGTGACCCTAAGGGGAATGAGATGGGGATGGATAGAGATGGAAGTGGAGCCCTTAGAGGTCAAATCTAAATGGAGTGAAATGTGGGAAGAGATGCCTTGTAAGTCAAGTGATTGTTGCCCCAAAGCTATAGTACTTCTTCGGATGATTGTACCTGCCCGAGACATAAGAAAATCCAACTTGCAATGATATATGTTAGTATGGATCAGCAAGTTAAGCTTGCTGTCCCTAATTTGCTGCAGTAGATGACAGTTTATATCAGCAAATAAAGCATCTAAAACAGCATACAAAGATCTAAACTAATTAAGCAAATCAGCATCAAGATTAGTAATGAATATAGGCTGAAAAATGACACTTAAGAGGCAAGAGAAGATGGCTGTTGTAAACATGTATTTTTTGCAGAAAATTGCAGCCTTATGGCTGTAGCTTTCAGTCACTTATATCAACAAATTACACCATCAAAATATGCCAACAGTTAGCCCAAAAGATGCACCTTAGTTAGTAGAGTAAATGAGTGAAATTTAGGAGCTAGTCTAGGGTTGGTTTAGGAGTTATGGTTAGTAGTTTATCTAGGTTAGATCATCCCTGATGGCTGTAGGTTAGGGTTTGTAACAACAAGTAAAGTAGTGGGAGAGAGGGGACGCCCTAATAGGGGAAGACTCCTCTCAATGAGGCAAACCAACTCCAAGCAAGAAATCTTTCAAAAGATAAAAATTCACGTTTCCCAAGGCAATGATTTTATATCTCTAACGCAAAAAATAGATGACTAATGCCTTTACTATTGGGTTAATGGAGTCAAATAAATGAACTAGAGATGCTACTTCTTTGGGGGTGTAAATCCTCTTACTTTCCAAGGCAAATATCTTTAGTTAGGGTTTGAGAATGAGGGGTGTAAATCCTTTTACTTCCTCAAACAAACCCTTGCAACATTAATGGATTTTAAGCAATAAATGATGGAGACTAGAGTGGGGGTATTAATATTCTTACTTCCCACTTAGTTCCTAGCACAACAATCCTTGACTTGAAAAAATTATAGCATAAGAGTAAAAGACCATACCAAAATCAAGAAAGATGCTAAGATAATCCACCATAAAAGCTAAAAAGCATTCCTCCAAGGCTAGGCCTCACTCCTCCACCAACCATTCACAAGAAATAGCCATAAACAAGTGCACAAGAGACAAATATAGCCAAGAATAGCGAAAATTTCAGATCGAAGTCCTCTCACAAGAGGGAGAGTTGTGTCCAAATGAGATCTTATGATCTCTTATTTATACAAAATGTCACTAAGGTGACTTGTCCATAAATTAAGGGGTAAACCACAAGAGTAGGGGTTAGCAACCCTAATCTTGCCCCCTTTAACAAAGTAATATTAAATATTCATTTAAAGTTTCACTTTTGCACAAATGAAACCCTAATTTTACATGGACATCTCCCCTTTAGGGGACATTTTGCCACTTAGAAGAAGTCGTTGGTGTTGGAGAAGCATGGGTAGGCCTCCAAAGGCCACATGTCAGGCATCTAGACAATCTCCTAATGGTGAAGACCTTCTCCTCAAAACGTCCATGTGTCAATGAGTGGCTACATCACCACCTAGCCCTAACCCCCTAGATGATGTCATGCTAAAAAAGGAGACGTTTTGCCTCTCCTAGGAAAAACGTTTGGCATGTGGGGGCTAGGATACATCGTCCTAGTCATCTTCAAGGCCTTTCAAGTTTGATCTTCTTCATCCGGCATGTGGGCCCTTGGCATCCAACCTGTGGGCTTGCAGCCCCATGGAAGCCCAAGCTAGGTTTTTTCTCCTAAAATTGTCCACCAACTAGGTCTTGCAAAGACAAATGAGCACGCCCTCCAAGAATCTCAAGTCATAACATCATGATAAGTGAATCTAATGAATAAATGAGCCACCTAAGCATGTGCATCAAAGATCACTATATCAAACAATTAATTGCTCAAAGACACTATGCGACTTGTCAAGCTTGAATATGGGAGGGTTGACGAGGTGTCCTATTGGGTAGATCTTTCCCTGGGTCAAGGAGAGTTTCCAAGAGATCCCTCTCTAAGCCATGTAGAGTGGATGAAGTGGTTGGGGTCAAGACTCAATGGGCACAAGGCTCATGACATACAAGGGGTCGTAGTGTCTCATTCATGGGTGCGTTTGTAGAGGGTGTGTGGTACCTTTGTTTGCAATGCACTTTTTCCAAGCCCATTAATTGTTATTCTTTCCTTCTTTCATAATTTTAAGGAGAGGTTGAAGGTCACTGCCCTGACGTGATGACTAGATAATGGCAATGTCACCCACAAACACCTAGTGGAAATGAGAAGGCTGGCTTGTGATGAGACGCCCTTTTTCTTAGCCATGCAACTGAGAGCCATTACCTTGGTTTGGTGACCAGATGATGGCAATGTCATACCATTAGATATTCATGGACGTGATAGTTCAGCTCGTGATGAGAACTCCTATCCTTCAACTAACCTTTTAAACATTCTTTATTATATTGTGGGTCCCTTTTACTCAAAGATAAACATTTCACTGCTTTCTTGGGTGATCTGTGGGCGAAGCATCTGGAAGGTTCATACAAGGCTTTTATCTTTTACCCAACATCAATCCCTCTGGGCCTTCAGCCTCTTCTTCCCATAGAATGAGGGACAACCCCTTCTCGGGTTAATACACCCTAAAATCCCAAGTGATAAGGAAATGGAAGGGAATAATGATGGAAAGTGGTAAGTATGGTTGGGAACGGTACGATGGCTCATTAAGGGAGTTCCTAGTAGCAAACCCATCCCCAAGGAAGACCACTTACTAGGGTAGAATGTCAACCACCAAGGTGAAGCCAAGGCAAAAGGCATAATGTCCAAGCATATATCATGTAGAGCAATCTAAGATACAATATACTCAATTGGCTTAAATATTGAAATGATGCTCACCATAATACTGACTTGTACCTCATCGAGCAAGGCCCACTGCCTTTCGGAAGCCAACTGATTTGGTGGATGCCATATGGAAATTTGTGACCATCTGTGGTGGTGAGAGGGTTTTTTAACTGTGCAAAAGGGTACTGCTGGTCATGTAGTCTCTCAACACTCCATATTAATTTGCAACCTAAGGGCCTCGAGACATAATCTCCTTAGTCATTCACAAAATGGGGATAACATATCCTTCAAACATGAAGCAATGAAATGATTGTTCTCAAATCAAACTTTGTAATGAAAAGCAATGTGTTCATAGTCCAACAAGTGGGTTCAACTATTGCCATGACAATCTAGTGTGATGTTTCAAGAAGACCCTTGCTCAAATAAGCTTTATGTATATTCATGCAGAGGTAGAAGCTAGAATTTTTTTGTCTTTAGAGCCAGGGCAATTGACCTAACCACAGATTGTTTCCAATGGGCTTGATGGAGTTGGCATTCCAGTATTCAAGAGGCAAATTGGGCAATTAGACCCAGATTGGGACTAAGATAACAACTCTGTGAAACCAGGTTTGCCAAGGCTTCAAAAAGAGGCCAACCCTCCCCATAAACTAAGACCCATTGCACATGACATTTGCTTTGTTATGTCAATTTTGAACGACAATTCAATGCATTCAACTTCAGATTTGAAAATTATTTCCAAGTGACCTCAAACAGTAAAATAGGGTTGTTATCACTGAATAATTTTACATTAAAATTATGACAGAAAAGTTATAGCAGAAGCACAAAGATCAGAGAGAAGCATCCATGCACAAGAGACACAAATTTATGTTCAGTGAAATTTTCTGATTGAGAATCTCCGAGGACAAAAAGAGTTCTCTTAGCAAATTACAATTTCAGTAAAATTTTTGAACTTGCAAACCCGTTGTTGTACGATTGTGTATTAACCCTTCCATCTATACAATTGTACAGGTGACATCACATGTATAGATGTACACACTGTACGACCCGCACGTGGGACTGAATCTACTGCTGCAGTTCGTACGTGCGACTGTTACTATCTCCTGTATGTTTCACACGCGTGGTACAAACTATACAGATCACACGTGCAACCTATACTCTTCTTCCTCTCACATGTGTGAGCTCACACGTGCAACCTTCTCTCTCTTGGTTGACAAAATTCAGGAAAAGCAAGACAGAAAAATAGAAACCCTAGACCAGATTTGCCAGAGTGAAGAATTTTCTTTTTTGAAATTACCACCCCAATCTCCTTGGCACAAGTGCTCACTCACTTATTCCAACTCCATAATGTCACAATGAGATGTCATAGTGTCTCCTCACATTGTCTCTCCTTTTATAGGTGTCTAATGAGTGAGTTTAGGAACCCCTTCTAAACTCAACATTAAATTAGAATTGTTTATTCCTCCATGTGGGTGTGAAGCCCCAACACAAGCCCCAACTCCATACAAAGGGGTTTTCTACAAAACATAAATGCAATGTGAATGGCAACAAAGATTCCCACATGCCCGACACCAAGGCCAATGTGGGAATACCTCTCGCTGCTACAAGAACATCAACACTCCTTCTTAGTGAGGGAGGTATTCCATCCACTGTTACGTGGACATAACTCTGTCTCACACACTGGAAGTGGCTCTGCCTCCCACACTGGATCCGCTATCACAACAACTCCCTCTAACACCAAAGCAATTCCCACTGTATGACATGGACCCTTCTTAGAAGACACCCTGCTCCTAAAAGCCTCCCGCTTTTGAGCATCTTGCCTGGCCATCTCAACCCATGACACCTTCTTGATAGTCTTGGAAGACTCCTCTCTCCCACTTGAACCTGAAGGTGGACTTCCTCTGGACGGTTGACTCTCCCTCTTAGCCTGCTAACTTCCTCTGAAGTCTTATTCCCTCTGAGTCTACATAACCTTCGAAGCTACCTGCTCTTTATTCACTGTCACTTTGTTTCTTGCCATATATCACATAGGTTATCCCTTTAATGTATACAAGTTGCTCTCTCTAACTCCAAGAACCACTGTTGTGTCTGAGCTAGATCCTTTGGGTATGAACAACGCATGCCCATCCCAGAATAATACCTCATAGCCCTTCTTCTCAATCTCCGAGACTGGACTGAGAGCACACTCCTCCTTAGCTCTAGCACCCATAACACATTTGTCACTCTCAACACATCACTTGACTCCATCCAGAATGACACTATTTTGGATCCGTGCACTGCTTGCTTGGTACCCATGCCAAGTTCCACATATAAATCCGAGTCAGACTCTGTGAAGCTCTCGAACAAATCCCGTGCTCATGTCATATGACATGTGGCTTCACTATCCACCAACCAATTCCCACTACCGGAAATTGTACCAGAAAGGGCAGAGACCAATAAGAACTCCCTTTAAAGCCTGTCTGCAACCTCATCCACCTCAATTGATGATGCTTGCTGCATCCCTTTCCCCGTATTCTGCTGTGGACACTGTGAAGCATATGTTGAGTTTTGGGGTACCTTGGGAAGTGGTCCCCTTGTGGTTGTGTCTCTCTAACCACAAGAGGGAAATGATTTGACCCTTGTACTTTACCTTTATGTTCTAATTTCACTTTGACTTAGGAGATTTAAGTCAAAAGTGAAATTTGTCACTTAAGGCAAAAGTGACTATTAATTCACTTTGTGGGTGAATTAAAGGATATAAGGCAAACTTAGTAAACTTAACCAAAAAGTGGGTTTCTAAGTGATATACTTGTGAGAAGATTTCATCCATTGATTAGAGATGGCAAGAGATGATCTTAGCCATCAATCTCTGGGTTTGGCTAAGGATGGCTAAAGAGGGGCGCAATGTTAGCTTTTATAGGTCGAGAGGTACTTCGCATGTTTGTCTTGTATGCGGAAGTAGCCTTATGTTTGCACTACTAGACACTTGACTTTGTAATGGGTTTTTATAAAGTTGTAATAAAGTGGTTTTTTTTATGTAAGTGACTTTTTAATAAAGTGTACCTTGTAATATTAAAGTGACTTTATTTCATAAAGTGCACTTATGTTATAAAGTGAAATTGTACTTTAATATTTTAAGTGATTTATTTTGGAGGGAATGAATAATATCCCTTGATCATGTAAAGGCAAGATTAGATCTTGGCCTTTGGATTTAGGGATGGGGAAGGTGAAAGTTCATTTTCGAATTTTAAGAGAATGCATTGGGTAGTGTGCAAGACACAATGAGAAAAGGAGATTGAGAGATTTTCGAGAGAGCTTTGAGGAGGAAAGGAAAGGGCAGCAAGCTGGGTGCATTTCCCAAGAGAGCTTGGGCACATTTCCCAAGGCAAAACTCTATTTTGTGAGTGTTGAAATTTATTACTGTGAGGGAGGCCGTACTATACAGATCCGTACAGTAGAGAAGTGGACACGTTTTTCGAGGCAAGGCACGGAAATCAAGGCAACTTGAGGATATTTGCTATTGAAGGGCAGCCATATAGAACAGGTCGTATAGCAGTAGATTGGAATGATTTTTGAGGTGCTGATTTTCTAGGTGAGCCGTACAACAGTATGGACTTGGCACGTTTTTCAAGGCAGATTTTTGGAGGGACAGTTTGGGAGCTGTGAGTGGTTTTCTCTTGGCTGTAAATGTAATCTTGTTGCTGATATGTCTTTCCTGGAGCTAATAAAATCTCTCTCTCTTTGGGTTTCCCCACATTGAGGTTTTCCCTGGCTGGTTGCCTAAATTTTCGAGTATTACATGGATGTGTGATTGTTGTTCATTGTGTTTATTCCGCTGCAAAAGTGCTTGGCAATGGTCATAATATTTTCTGAATGTGCGTTTATACATTTCAAAGTTCATAGATGACAATTATCTCTAGGTTGCTAAGTGTATGACAAAATTTAGTGCATGTTGATTTTGTCATTAAATTTCTATATGGTATCAGAGCTTGGGCTCTGAGTGGCAGTGAGCAGTGTGATTTTTGGGCAAGATTTTGAAGGGGGAAACTTGTTGTTTGTTTTCCATTGAACAATTGACATGGAGATGGCTGTTTACATTAGGTATGCAGACTGGTTGGATGGGATTTCCAACTATTTGCAATGGAAAGTCAGGATGTCGGCTATTCTCAGGGAGAACAAAATTTGGAGCTTTGTCAACACCATAGTTGTTTTTCCATCAACAGACCCTATAACTTTGGATTTACATGAGGTAAAGGTGGCCAAAGCTCAGAGGCTTATCTGGATGGGGTGAAGGACCATGTTATCCCTCACTTGGCTGAGAAGAAGACAACCAAAGAGATGTGGGATGCACTTAAAAACTTGTACAAGGCGAAGAATGAAAACCGAAAGATGGCCTTAAAGGAAAAACTGCATGATACCAAGATGGGTAAGGGGGAGAGTGTGTCTCCTTATCTTACTTGGGTAGCTCAAGTGAAAGATGAGGCTGGCCGCAGTTGGGGAGGTCATATCGGATTCGGAGTTGGTGAGGATAGCCTTGAAATGCTTCACCAAGGAATGGGAAGTCTTCGTGAAGTGTGTGGTGGGTCGTGAGCATCTTCTAGATTGGAGCAGACTGTGGGACGATTTCACTCAGGAAGAGATTCGGGAAGGATCTCAGAGCAGTGGACAAAAGACAGATGGAGCTGATGAAGATGTTGCTCTTGCTACAAAGGCCAAGGGGAAGAAGAAAGGAAATTTCGGGAGGGACTTGAGTAAAGTAAGATGTTACTGTTGTAACCAGTTGGGGCACCTTGTTTCTCAGTGTCCCGAGAGGAAGAAGAAGAAGAAGAAGAAGGAACATGAGGGGCCTGATACAGCTGCTACAACAACCATGGAGGACTTTTCATCCAAGTTTGATAAGGAATTTTCTTTGGTCACTCTAGTATCCAGTGTCGGTAGTGGAGAATTTGGGGGTGATAACAGGTGGATTGTTGACAGTGGAGCCTCTTGTCACATGACGGGAATTTGGCGAGTATTCCTTATTATCACACAGACAGGTCCTAACCGGCTGGTGGAGAGTGAAGGAGGTATGGCACGAGCTGTACGTGGAGTTGGAAGGGTTAGATTTCGACTCGAGTATGGGGGACTCCTGGAGGTTGATGGAGTTCTCTTTGTTCCAGGGTTGAGGGTTAACTTGCTCTCAGTCTCAGGCTTGAAGGATGCTGGATATTGTACATTGTTCAAGAGGGACATGTGTTTATCTATAGGGAGGGAGTGGACCCAGTTGAACCACAACTGATTAGTGATCGGGTGGATGGGTTGTACATGTTGCGAGGACAATCTTCAGGTTATGATTCAACATTGGATGAGGAGCAGGAGGCTCCTGAGACTGTGGTGGGCCCAAGGATCTAGTCTTGCATTCCGAGAGAAGAGAGGGAGTCTCCTCCGAGCACTGACAAGAGGCTCAGCTGGTGTGATCGAATCGATGCTCAGGGTGGAGTGGTTTCTCCTATGAGCTCAGGGTTCAGAGTGGCTGTCAGGAGAAGATCTTCTGGTTCGAGTTCTGTGCAGGTGTTGAGGTTGGCTCTAGGTTCAGAGGGAGCTCCCATTGCGAACAATGTGATGGGACCGGATGATGGTGATGGTAGCGAGTACATCCCTCGCTAAGAGGGAGTGTTAGCTTTTATAGCGGAGGTACTTCTCATGTTTGTTTTGTATGCGGAAGTAGCCTTATATTTGCACTACTAGACACTTGACTTTGTAATGGGTTTTTATAAAGTTGTAATAAAGTGGTTATTTTATGTAAGTGAATTTTTAATAAAGTGTACCTTCTAATATTAAAGTGACTTTATTTCATAAAGTGCACCTATGTTATAAAGTGAAATTGTACTTTAATATTTTAACTGATTTATTTTGGAGGGAATGAATCATGTCCCTTGATCATGTAAAGGCAAGATTAGATCTTGGTCTTTGGATTTAGGGATGGAGAAGGTGAAAAGACACTTGGAAGGTGAAAGGTCATTTTCGAATTATAAGAGAATGCATTGGGTAGTGTGCAAGACATAATGAGAAGAGGAGATTGAGAGATTTCTGAGAGAGCTTTGAGGAGGAAAGGAAAGGGAAACAAGTTGGGCACATTTCCCAAGGCGAAACTCTGTTTTGTGAGTGCTGAAATTTATTGCTATGAGGGAGGCCGTACTGTATAGATCCGTACAATCTGTACAACAGAGAAGTGGGCACGTTTTTCGAGGCAAGGCACACAAATCGAGGCAACTTGAGGATATTTGCTATTGAAGGGCAGCCATATAAAACAAGCCATACAGTAGCAGATTGGCACGATTTTCGAGGTGCTGATTTTCTGGGTGGGCCGTACAACAGTACGAACTTGGCACATTTTTCAAGGAAATTTTTTGGAGGGATAGTTTGGGTGCTGTAAGTGGTTTTCTTTTGGCTGTAAATGTAATCTTGCTGCTGATATATCTTTCCTGAAGCTTATAAAATCTCTCTTTGGGTTTCCCCACATTGAAGTTTTTCCTAGTTGGTGCCTAAATTTTTGAGTATTACATGGATGTGTGATTGTTGTTCATTTTGTTTATTCCGCTGCAAAAGTGTTTGGCAATGTGTATTTCTGTTCATAATATTTTTTGAATGTGGGTTTATACATTTCAGAGTTCATAGATGACAGTTATCTCTAGGTTGCTAAGTGTACGACATAATTTAGTGCACGCTGATTTTGTTATTAAATTTTTACACGCAAGGGTTGAGAGGCATTCATTCTTGTTTTGTTCACTTGGAGATTTTAGAGAGGAGCAAGGAGATGAGAATGGAAGCATTGGGTGGAGCTAGCTTGGGCGCCTTTATTCATGGAGGGCGCAAGGAGGCTTGAGGCTTCATTTATTGTTTGTTGGTGCCATTGCTTGGTGGAGGGCGCACTTGTGGAGAGAGGGCGCAAGCTTGCAGGAACGTGTTGGAGTGAGTCTATTGTAGATCTGATTGGTGCATGGTTGAGGCAGCATACAAGAGGCAGATTGTGTGCAAGGGTTTCTCAATCAGCCAAAGGAAAGGTCAAGGGTGCACTAGTCATCAAACTTGGTCAAGGAAGGGGAAGGGCGCACTTCTTGGGCGCATTCTTCAAGGAGCTTGCTTGCATAGCTTGAGAGGAGGTTGCAAAGTATTCATTGTATTTACTTCCTTGTTGTATTCCATGCTTGAGACACTTCATATATATACATATATCTCAAATTGGTTTTCTTCGGGGAGTTTTGTCTAGGGTCATGTTGACAAAAAATTACACTTGTTCATTTTTCATGTATGCCTAGTTGTATATCAACATTAGTTGCTTGTAAAGATCCTAGAGGAGTATTATTTGTTTTAAGGTATTTGCATGTGCTAACATCAGTTCGAAAACCACTTGCAAGGGCACCTTAACAGAGCACTTAACCATCAGTTTCAAGGCAGAATTCTTGGCAGAAATTCCAGACCTGTTTGATGTCCTAAAACAACATCAAGGACATCTTTGATAATCTAAACTTAGAGCCCAACAAGAGGTCAAAGACAGACCTGTTGGCCAACCTTCTAGTTCCTAAAAAATCTACAGCGTAGTGACCTAGCATATGACAAGCAAAACACTTGACCTTGCTAAGGTCCTTCTTCTTCCACTGCTTTGGAGATGCTTCTCTCCCTGGAGAACCATTTCCTTTGCCCTTCCTAGCGTGAACAACTAGGGCCATGTTCTCATCATCACAATCTCTCTGCTTGGCATTCCTAGACTCTATCCAAGCCTCCTCCTGGGTGCAATCGATCCATAGTCTGTCAAATGGTGACAACTTCTCTCGTGCACAAATCCATTGCACAAATGGTTCCCAAGACTCGAGAAAACCATTCAATGCCACATTCACCAACTCTGTGTCATCAACTGCCCCACCAATGGCTACAAGCTCATCACGAATTTGAGTGATCCTCATGAGGTAGCTAGCAACTGTATTTGATTTGGACATCTCCACAGATCGTAGTTGGTGCCTCAAAATCAACTTATGGCTTGCATTCCTGCTTTGGTACAAGCCCACCAAAGCATCATACATACCCTTTGTTGTCTTCTTCTCGGAAATATGAGGAATCAAGTGATCTTTCACAGAATCCAGCAACCCATGCTTGGCCTTCACTTCCCTCTTCGTATGAGCTGCCAATTCTTGTGCATCCTTTGCATTTGAAATCACCATATCAACATACTCTTTGAGATCATTCTCTTCCAAGAGAAAAAGGATCCTAGCCTTCTAGGCCCGAAAATTAGTGGCCCCTTCCAACTTGTCCTCAACTCTAAGAATGCTCACCATTGTGACTTGCCCAGAACAAAAAATCTGCAGCAACAAAAATCTGCAGCCACTTGTGTCTCAAGAGATGACTCCTTTCTCTCTAGAGCCTATGTTCTGATACCATGTCAATTTTCAACGACAATTCAATGCATTTAATTTCAGATCTGAAAATTACTTCCAAGTGACCTCAAGTTGTAAACTAGGGTTGTTATCACTGACTAATTTTACACTGAAATTATGACAGAAAAATTACAGTAGAAGCACAAAGATCAGAGAGAAAATCATCCATGCACAAGAGACACAAATTTCTGTTCAGTAAAATTTTTTGATTGAAAATTTCTGAGGACAAACAATTCTCTCAACAAATTACAATTTCAACAAAATTTCTGGAAAATCCTTCCAACTTGCAAACCTGTTGATGTACCCTAGTGACGTCACTTGTACGGTTGTACAAACCTGCTGATGTCACATGTACGGCCCGCACATGCGGTTAAATATGCTGCTGCACTTCACATGTGCGGTTGTTTCTGTCTCCTGTACGGTCTGCATGTGTGGTACGGATTATACGGATCACATGTGCTGCCTGTACTCTTCTTCCTCTCACACGTGCGACCTGTTGAGATTTGGGTACCTTGGAAAGTGGTCCCCTTGTGTTTGTGAGTCTCTAAACACAAAGGGGGAGACTATTACCCTTATTACTTTACTTTATCTTCTAATTTCACGTCGACTTAGGAGATTTAAGTCAAGTGAAATATGTCATTTAAAGCATAAGTGACGTTTAATTCACTTTGTGGGTGAATTAAAGGAGATGAGACAAACTAAGTTTGGGAAAGTGGGTTTTCTAAGTGAGATTTTTGGATTAAATCTCACCCATTGATTAGACATAGCTAGATTGGATCTAGGCCATTTATCTTTTAGGGTTTGGCCAAAGAGAGGCTAAAGGAGGGAAAAGGGTAAGGAGAGGATTATTCTTCACTTGAGAGAGTTGAGAGGAGAGGAGAAGAAGAAAAACACTTGGGCGCATTTCTTGAGGAGAGGAGGGCGCATGAGGTCAAGGGTTTGAGGAGAAGCCATTGCTTGGGTGCTAGCTTGCATGGAGGGTCATTCATGGAGGCTTGGGCACTAGCTTGAAGCTAGGCGCATTCTAGAGAAGGGGGTGCACATGCTAGTGGAGGGGCGTATCTAGTGAGAGAGGGCGTATCTAGCTTGGGAGAGGTCCCTAACTTGTGGAGAAGACTCATTCACTTGGAGAGGGCACACTCTAGTGTGTGGAGGGCGCAAGGGTGAGTGAGGGCGCACACACTTGTGGAGTTTTTGCTAGAGGAGGGGTGCACTAGAGTATAGTGCGCACCAAGCCAAGGAGGGAGGCACTCTTGTGTAAAGGGAAAAGGCAAGGCGAAGGGAAAGGTTCAAGCAAAGGGCAAAGGCAAGGCAAGAGGCAAGGAAAGAGGCAAAGGGATTAGCAAGAGAAGAAGGGTGCACTAAAGCAAAGGACGCCTTACTTCAAAGGGCTAGTAGGGACATCTTCAAGGGACTCCAAAGCATCCAAGTGTGGTTGCTATTGTACCATGTTCACTTGTATATGTTTTCCTTGTAAATTTTGCTTTGAGTTCTTGTATATACATCTATCTCAAAAATGGTTTTCCTCGGGGGGGTTTTATCCAGGGTCATGTTGACCAAAAATACTTGTGTTCAATTTTCATGTATGCTTAGAGTTTAGATCAGCGTTAGGAGCTTGTTAAGATCCTAGAGGAGTGCTATATGTTTTGAGGTTTGCATGTACTAACATTGGGTTACTAAAACTACTTGCAAGGGCACCTTAAAAGAGCATATATCCATCAGTTGAGGGCATAATTCTTGGCAGATTTGAACAGACCTGTTTACTGTCCTAAAACGCAGCAAAGGACATATTTGATTGATGAAACTTAGAGCCCAACAAGAGGTCAAAGACAGACCTGTTGGGCAACCCTCATAGTTCCTCAAAAATCTACATGGTATCAGAGCCTTGGTGGCTAAGTTTTGCTGATTTGTAGAGCATTCAATGGGCAGTTTTGTGGGTTTGTTTTGGACATTTGAGGACAACCTCTTTTCACACCCGTGTTGACAGGAGTGAGGCTGTACTCTTTTGCAGTGTGTAGCATCAGTGTGAGTTTCAATGGACAACCATGTCGATATCTCAGATGAAGGTAGAGGATAGGCTAGACGGAGCTAGCAACTGGTCTGAGACGAACAAAGTTCGCTCACACAAGAATTATCCAAAATATCTGGAATATAACAAAGTAATCCATATAGGATTGTAAATAATAAATGAATAATAAGATAATATATGAGATGATTACAATTGAGAATGAGGGCCTGCTTATATCCCCACGCAGGGGTGCCCTTTACCAATAGTCATGTCCTTTGAGACATGACCTTTCATTATTAATAATTAATAATTATTAACTATTATTATGTTATGAATATCTATTTATGTATATTTTATGTTCATAACATGGTCCTCTTGGAAGACTAGGATCATATTCGTCTTGGAGGATCTTGAGCTATGGGATATAGTTCAAGCTCTCGTGGTGATTCCTCCTGCACCTGCTCCATCTCCTTTGTTGGATGCAGATTTTGGTAAGAAGAACACCAAGGCGAAGAGGACTATTTGTGATGCGGTGAGAGACCACGCCATACCCTTTTGACTGGGAAGGACTAGCCTTTGAGATGTGGGCCTCATTGTGCAAGCTGTACTAGAGCCCCAATCAGAACCGGAAGATGGTTCTACAGGAGAAACTCAGGGGCCGGAAGATGGTTCTACAGGAGAAACTCAGGGGCATTAAGATGCTCAATTCTGAGTCGGTGACTTCATACCTTGACAGATTTACACAGATTCGAGATGAGTTGGCAACAGTCAGAGAGATTGTGGATCCATACGTTTTGGTGAGGACAACCTTAAACGACTTCTCCAAACCTTGGGGTTCATTTGTGCGAGACATTGTGGCCTAGGAGCTCATGCCCAGTTGGTAGAGACTCTGGGACGATTTCGTTCAGGAGGAGTTGAGATGCAACTCTGGATCTTCAGGACAACAACGTATATCTGAGGGCGATGATGGTCTTGCTCTTTGGACAAGGGCAAGAAGAAGGTCGGCAAGGGTGCTAGACAGGGTCCCAAGGGAGGGGCCAAACCACAACAGAGTGGCGGTAGGCAAGAGAGAGACATGAACAAAGTGAGATGCTTTGCTTATGGAGAGATGGGGCACTATGTTGGACAATGTCCCAAGAAGAAGAAGAAGCAACAGGATGGTATGATAGCAACAACAGAGGAGAAGTTCACTGCTCAATTTGCGAGGGAGTGAGCTTTTGTTAGTTGTTGTTTGTCAGTTGATACACCATTTGACGGTTGGTGCGCAGACAAAGTTGAGGAGATCCCATAGATTGAGAGTGTTGTATCTCGTGGGACGCAGACTCGGTTTTCGAGGACACCATCTTCAGGGGTGACTGGTCTACCCAGGACAACTTCAGTTCCAGAGTTGCCGCGCAGACAGTTAGTTGGTGCAGAGGCTTTAGAACATCAAAGATTGATGAGTGGGAGTAGGGCGCTAGAGAGGCTTGAGCCTCACTTGGCTATGGAGACAAGCAGATCAGGTTTAGGTTCCACTTCAGGTGGAAGTCACTTGGTGAGAGGCCTGTTATCGCACGGTTTGTAGGAAGGGTTTAGGCAGCTTGAGTCAGGGCTTAAAACCGGCGTAACAGGAGCTTCCCCACCCACTGTCACCTCGATGGGGAGCTCTTTCTAATTAGGAGGGCTAGTCCAAGGGAGACGTCCCTATGTAATCTGGGTTTTAGAAGGGCCGAAGGATAATAGATCAAGATGAGAGGTTCCCTTTTGCAGATTACTGCCAAGTATGAGATAGTCAAGAGAAAAGTCTTCCACTGAATGGCACCTGTTTGCGAGACAAGACAAATAACTAGAATATATGCTGCAGTGGTTAGTACTTTCAAGATATTAATGACTATCTTTATTATATATATGAGCAAATGATTAAGTGCTATTATTGACGAAGTCAATGATGGCTAAACAAAGGCAAAGATTTATATCACTTCTTCAATAAGAGCATTCAATATTAAATATCAATCCTT
>ML799430.1:21508-38092 GCA_009831015.1 Picea engelmannii
GTAAAAAGTGATAATATGAGGGGAGCGGACGATGGTTCTGCAAACCCCCCTTGGTGGCTAACCAAAACCCATGAATACCAACTTGCTAAGCTACCCCATCAATTACCCCAACAATGGTCAAGTAGATTAGTGTAAGATCCAAGAAGTTATCTGAGATGAAAGAGATCTAATGCATACATAAGAAGGTTATAATGATCAAATATGACACATACCATGATACCTCGGACCAATTACCTCATGGAGCAAGAGCCCTTTCTGATGCAAGCCTAGGCCGGTAGTGATGGAGGCTGGTACTGCTGACAGGACAAGTCTGGCTGAGAAGAAGAAAAGATGGGCCCTCAAGGGCCATGCTCAAGTCAATCCGCTCTCGTACTCCATGTCTGGGATCATGTGGGCCTCGAGACATGATCTCCTAGTTATCCCTAGATATCGGGGATAACAAGGCCAAGTTGAGGATCTTGGTGAGATGCCAAGATCCAGATAATATTGGTGAGATGCCAAGAGTAGAGACCTTTGGTGAGATGCCAGGAGATAGAAATCCTTGGTGAGATGCCAAGGTTGAGATCTTTGGTGTGATGCCAAGAGATGTGACCTTTGGTGAGATGCCAAGAGTAGAGACCTTTGGTGAGATGCCATGAGGTAGAAATCCTTGGTGAGATGCCAAGGTTGAGATCTTTGGTGTGATGCCAAGATTTAGGTGATCTCATATAGGTGGAGATGCACTTCCATCTAGAGATCAAGTATAGGTCGAGTAGATCTGTGTTAGAGACCACTTGTGATGATTAGGGTACAACCATACTCATAGAGTATTTGCCAACATGCAACTATGTCCACTGCAGGGATGAGATTGGAGGGGTGAATGACACTTTCCTCGGTAAGAGGGAGTGTTGAGATTTGGGTACCTTGGAAAGTGGTCCCCTTGTGTTTGTGAGTCTCTAAACACAAAGGGGGAGACTATTATCCTTATTACTTTACTTTATGTTCTAATTTCACGTTGACTTAGGAGATTTAAGTCAAAAGTGAAATATGTCATTTAAAGCATAAGTGGCATTTAATTCACTTTGTGGGTGAATTAAAGGACATGAGGCAAACTAAGGAAACTTGGGAAAGTGGGTTTTCTAAGTGATAATTTTGGATTAAATCCCACCCATTGATTAGACATGGCTAGATTGGATCTAAGCTATCGATCTTTTAGGGTTTGGCCAAAGAGAGGCTAAAGGAGGGAAAATAGTAAGGAGATGATTATTCTTCACAGTTGAGAGGAGAGGAGGAGAAGAAAACCACTTGGGCACATTTCTTGAGGAGAGGAGGGCGCATGAGGTCAAGGGTTTGAGGAGAAGCCATTGCTTGGGTGCTACCTTGCATGGAGGGGCATTCATGGAGGCTTGCGCACTAGCTTGAAGCTAGGTGCATTCTAGAGAAGGGGGCAGACATGCTAGTGGAGGGGCACATCTAGTGAGAGAGGGCCATCTAGCTTGGGAGAGGTCCCTAACTTGTGGAGGAGACTCATTCACTTGGAGAGGGCACACTCAAATGTATGGAGGGCGCAAGGGTGAGTGAGGGTGCACACACTTGTGGAGTTTTTGCTAGATGAGGGGCGCACTAGAGTATAGTGCGCACCAAGCCAAGGAGGGAGGCACTCTTGTGTAAAGGGTGCAAGACCAAGGGCAAAGGCAAGGCAAAGGGCAAGGTTCAAGCAAAGGGCAAAGGTAAGGAAAGAGGCAAGGAAAGAGGCAAAGGGCTTAGCAAGAGAAGAAGGGTGCACCAAGGCAAAGGGCGGCTTACTTCAAAGGGCTAGCAGACACATCTTCAAGGGACTCCAAAGCATCCAAGTGTGGTTGCTATTGTACCAGGTTCACTTGTATATGTTTTCCTTGTTGTAAATTTTGCTTTGCGATCTTTTATATACATCTATCTCCAAACTAGTTTTCCCTTGGGGGGTTTTATCCAAGGTCATGTTGACCAAAAATACTCGTGTCCAATTTTCATGTATGCTTAGGGTTTAGATCAGTGTTAGGAGCTTGTTAAGATCCTAGAGGAGTGCTATATGTTTTGAGGTTTTCATGTACTAACATTGGGTTACTAAGACTACTTGCAAGGACACCTTAAAAGAGCATATCATCCATCAGTTGAGGGCATAATTCTTGGCACAGATTTGAACATACCTGTTTGCTGTCCTAAAACGCAGCAAAGGACAGATTTGATTGATGAAACTTAGAGCCCAACAAGAGGTCAAAGACAGACATGTTGGGCAGCCCTCATACTTCCTCAAAAATCTACACGACCTTCTCTCTTTTGGATGAAAAATTCAGAAAAAACAAGACTGAAAAACAGAAACCATAGGCCAGATTTGCCAAAGTGAAGAATTTCCTTTGTTGAAATTGTCACCCCAATCTCCTTGGCACAAGTGCTCACTCACTTATGCCAACTCCATAATGTGACAATGAAATGCCATAGTGTCTCCTCACATTGCCTCTCCTTTTATAGGAGTCTAATGAATGAGTTTAGGAACCCCTTCTAAACTAAACATTAAATTAGAATTGTTTATTCCTCCATGTGGGTGTGAAGACCCAACACAAGCCCCAACTCCATACAAAGGGGTTTTCCACAAAACATAAATGCAACGTGAGTGCCAACAAAGATTTCCACATGCCCAACACCAAGGCCAATGTGGGAATACCTCCAGATGCTACAAGAACATCAACATGTTATGCATAGAGATAAATTCAAGGATAAAAATTCCCTTGTCACAAGGGTGTACCACAATGATATCTTGCAAGGAGGAGCTCCAAGAATTGAATATCTAAGCTTGGATATCTTTAGACTTTAGCTTTGTCTAAATCTATAGGTTAATCCATGGTCATGGTAGTAAGCGTCCATTTTAACCTAAGAAGGATTGAGATTCGAAGTCAACACCGAGGCTATATTGTTGATGTAGAAGGATAGGAGGGAGGGCTTCTTCAAATTTTGTAGGGAATACTAAAAGGAGACGAGCTTCCAAGACATAACTGTCCATTGGAAAAACCTACTTTTTGGGGTTGAGCTTTCTGAGGAACCAAGCCATTCTTAGATGGAATGAACCTTCTGTGTGTTGGGAGAGAGGGGCCATGGGAGCAAAAATCTTGGTTGCAATAGATCGGGCATGTCAGTAGATGTAATGGCTAGAGGAAAAACTAGACAAAAGGGGTGGTAGGGCAAAGCCCTAGCTGTGAGCAAGCTTTTCTTTTCCATCCTCTCTTCGAAATTGGCTTATTACTAGTAAAAGGAAATATAATTACTTGGCTATATATCATCCTCACCATTGAATTCATACCCACTGGCATAGTTCTTTTTAAAAGTTTTCCATATTTTAGATTCCCATGTATTATTATATTAAACCTTACCTTCTCTTAAGAAATTACCTAAGAATATTGTTTTATTTAAGTATACTTCATCTCCTTTCTTCCGTGGAAAAAAATCATAAATTTTCATTAATTATAAAAAAAGTCACATTTTGCAGATGCTACAAGAGCATTTTTATTAAATCCGTAAGGATTCTCACATATGATGGACAACACAACTTTAAAAATAACAACTATAAAGAAGAATGTCAGAGTAACAAGGAACAATTTCCTCAATTTGGCCTTTTATTAGCTTCTTTTTCTTAACTTCTATCCAAACCTTTGTAGTTCGATTCTCAAGGATAAGATAAGATAGGATAAATTTATTAATGTCTAACAAATGGCCACAAAAGTAGGTCAGTGGGACTGAAAGCTGCAATAAGTATGAGTACAATGTGGGAGTGCCGAAAATAACATAAAGAAAGAAACTTAAAGTAGTGTAGCCTCAGAAAGTACATAACTATGACAAAGGTACGGTGATCCAAAATAAAGTAAAGTGAGTATGCCCAACTCAAAATTCTTTCTCTCTCTCTCTCTCTCTCTCTCTCTTTCTCTTAGTCGCATCATCATACCTCTCTCTCTCTCTCTCTCTCTCTCTCGGTTTGATGATGCGACTGTCAAAGTCTCCCAGGTCAGATGGTCGATGGCGAGGGGGGCGAATTGGGCACTGGCTCGCTGTCGGTGTCCTCCGGGACTATTGGGGGGTTCGACTGTATGATCCTGGGGGGATGTAGGAACGAGGGATACTCCTAACATCCGAGGCTGAAAAAAGAAACTCTGGATAGATCTTTGGGAGCTCATCTGAGTTTGGGAAGTGGTCTGGTGGGCAGGAGGCGCCTTGCTCTGGATCCGTCTGGAGCTAATCCATCTAGCTCTTTGAGGATGTATGGATTGATGTATTGTTCGACACCTTCGAACCAGTCTCGATGATAATGATCTGTCTCCCCAAGGGGGAGGCTGAGGAGAGACATGAGGCCTCACCATTCTACTATCTAGTGCACTTTGGGACTCAACTCGCTGCTTGTTGCTCTGATCTGATGGGTCAACGTGCAAGTATGAGGTGATCATCCTGGTCATCCCAGGGCATGGCAGTGCATGCAAGAATTGAGATATGTGGCTGAAGATCTCCCCAATGAAGAGGGATAGGCATCTCTGGTCCTGATATTGAAAGAAAATAGAGAGTGAGCCCCTTGAGTCCCTACATATGCAATGGTAGCGTACTCTGATCTCATAATATGTGGGGCACCTAAAGATGAGGTGCTTCTTTGTCTATGACTACTATAAATGGCACATCTAGCAGATTCCCTATCAAACTCTGGTATGTGGTGGTCCGTCTCAATACAGAGTTGATGAGATCCAACCCGGAGCTGTCCCAAAGGGATCCTGAGTGAGTGCATCCAATCTTTGCGTGTATAAGGGGGGCGGACGAGGATGCCATCTCGCAGCTCCAAAAAGTGCTGTAGATAGAAGGACATCTTCGAGCCCAGGCTCGTCGAAGGCGAGGTCCAAGTGACTTGAATGCATAGTTTCTATGTCTTCTCTGATAGCCTGATTTAGTACCTGTTTAGTCGACAAGAGATGACGCAGTGTATCAAAGGAGAAACTGAACGTGGGGAGGTGCTTGGGGAGATAGTCATCGATTGGAGAAGCCAAGACGCCTCCAAGAACCAACCATGTGCACGACCCGAGGGGGGATCTGAAGCAAAAGCCTCTGAGGAGCAAAGAGCGAGGTAGGGGTATTGCTCTCTTCTGATGGTAGAGTCCCTGAAAGATCTAACTCTATGAAGGAAAGAGACCAAGCGGAAAATGACCTCAAGGAGGAATGGGTGGACACCAAACTCTGCTTGAATAATGGGGTGCAAAACCATCCGCTTGCAGCAGATGATACGCCTGAGAAGTAGGGTTTGGATCCCCTCCAACCTGGCCCAGTCCGTCTGTAACAAACTCGGTTCCCAGATCTCGGAACCATGGAGGACTGTGGGTTTGATAATCGCCTCCATGAGGTAGAGTTTGGAGGACATGTCCTGAAACTGATCCAGGAAGCATTGTCTCTCAATGAGGGCTAAGGAATCGTACCCTTTACTGATCCTAAGCTGAAGGGCTTGTTGCATACTGAAACAGTGCCCCGTGAACTATACTCCCAGAAAAGTGTAGGTTGTGGTGATCTCGATCTTTGCCCCCCGATAATAAAAATGTAAGTCTGTAATAGAACTCTTGGATGCGTTGAAGATCAAAACCTTGGTTTTACCCAGGTTGACCGTCAGCCATTGAAGGTCACAAAAGCTAGCTAGTGCATCAGTCTGTCTCTGCAAGCCCTCAGGAGTGGAGGCCAACAAGACTAAGTCGTTGGCGAATAATAGCAGGGAGATCAACACCTGGTGAAGAAGGCATCCATCCCCTTCCTGGATATGCTCATGGAGGAAGGACTCCAACTCATCAATATAAATCCTGAAGAGTGTCGGTGAGAGAGGGAACCCCTTTTTACCTCGATGGTACTCTGAATAAGGTCGGAAAGGCCATGTGCCATCTCGAGACATCCTGAAACTGACTCGTATAGCCTCATGATGGCTACAAGGAGGGTCTCAAATATGCCAATGTCACGGAGCCTCTGGAATAATGCATCTCTCGGAACTGTGTCAAACGCTTTTCGGAAGTCCACAAGGCAAGTGTAAACCTTTGAAGAATGATGAAGAGCCTCGTCAATAATGGCTCAGAGTGTGAAGATGTGATCAATTGTCTGATGGTTTGGGTGGAAACTAACTTGCCCTTTAGCCCTGAGATGACGCCTCTCTAGCTCCTCAAAGAGCCACTGGTGTAAGACTGTTGCGTAAAGCTCGGAGAATGTGTGACCCACCATGATAGTCTTGTAATTGTTTGGATCAAAACTACTCCCCGATTTGTGGATTGGGTGAATAATGTGTCGTGTCGTGTCCAGGTGGGGGGGAAGCTGGAACATACTACCTAGTTAAATAAATCAACAATATAAGACTCAAGGGAACATACGCCATGCTTAAGGAACTCGGCCTGAAGCCCTTCCTCATCTGCTGCTCTGTTGGTACTCGTAGCTCTGGCTGCTCTCCTAATGTCCCGTTCAGAAAAGAGGTGGCATAAGGAGGGGGAGGAGGAGATGCGGGTGGGAGGTTGTCCAGGAATGTCATAAAGGAAGGTGGTATGGGAGAACATGGCCTGGGGATCAAGGTCAGGTGGGGCAACTTGGTGTCTAGGGAAAACATCAACATTCTGAATCAGTTCTTGCTCCCTTTTACATTCTGCAGATGTTACAAGAGCATTTTCATTAAATCTGTAAGGATTCTCACATATGATGGACAACACAACTTTAAAAATAACAACTATAAAGAAGAGTGTCAGACTAGCGAGGAACAATTTCCTCAATCCACTCTTTTTTCCCTTTTGTTTTCTTAACTTCTGTCCAAACCTTTGTAGTTGGATCTTCAAGGGCCAATTGTACATCAACATTCTTAATCAGTCCTTGCTCCCTGTTATTACACAATCTGTACTTTCCCAAAGCCCAAGGTAAGTAAGAGAGATTGGCGTAACAAGCAGGATATCCTATCATTGTTACCTTAATAGGAAATCCCCGCTTTTTAGGGATAGGCAAGGTCTACCCCAGGGGAGGAGTCCCTGGTAACCTAAAGGGCTGGAAAATTAGGGTTATGTTCGAGATATATTCCCCCCTCTCACTAGTTACCAAAGTCACTAAATCCGTGTCCCAAAGATGAGGTTAATGAAGTGCTTGATGTACCTGCCTGGAACAAGACAATATAGCATGCATATATAATAATTTCAAGTAGAAATATGATAATAAGTTAACACCTCAAGAGACAATGGATAGTGATAATAAGTGCTAGCTGATATAAATTTGCAGCAATTAGTAAGTTTACAACAACAATTGATAAAATATAACGGCTGCAACAAATACCCCTTAGAATTGCTTGAAAAGACAGTAAAAAGATAACATTTACTAAGTAGAATGATAATCGAATGTCATAAGCAACTTCTGAAGTATTTAGCTAGCATTCAAAGTCAATTATGCAGAAAATTTGCTGCATTTAGATGGCTGTAGAAGTCATTTATAACAGTAGCAAATAAGTTAGTGATCTAGGCTAAACTAGGGTTAGAAATAGTCAGTAAAAGCTTAGGAGAAGAGTGTTTGAGTGTTTAATCATTCCTTCAACAAGAGAGATGCAAGAACTAGTGCCTTCTAGGGCTTATGGAGTCAATTGGACGACTTCTTCAAAGTCTACAATTCAATTTTGATAGTGCACAAAAGTCTAAGAGGGAGAGTGCATAGGAGAAGTAGTAACTTAAGTTTCCCTATGCATTTACCTCAAAAAACAAGATACTAGGGTGTAGGCAATTCTAGGCCCTAACACCTTACTCTCATTAGGCTTCTTATGGGATAAAACTTAGGCAAAGATAACTAGGTCAAGACCTTAGAGTGCTAGCAATTTAGGGCTCTAGGGTTTCACTAGTCACTAGATCAATTCAATGAAAAGCTTGGCAAATAGAAAGTAAGAAAGTAGCAATTTAAGTTCCTTACTTCAAGCATTAAGTATACCATGCAATTTCATAATCTTGTATGAGTAAATAAAACCATACATAAACCATTCAATAGATGACAAAAAATGTAGATTTTACTTACTTGCACCAAGAATAATCATGAAAATACCATGCAAGATCACCATAAAAGCTTCCAAGATTGATCCAACTTGCAAAAATTAGCCTTATACAAGAGTGCACCTCACAATTTCAGCCAATAGCCCTTACTAGGGCGCAAATTTCAGACCTCTCCTCTTGTGTGAGGAGTTGTTATGTAAAAATGAATGTACTTTATGCTTATTTATACAAAATTTTGACCCTTAATTAATTTTAGGTCAAAATTAAGGTTGACCTGGCCAATTTACAATAAAATCCAATTTTGACATAATAGAAATTAATTAGCATCGAAAGACACCTCCAAGGGTGATGTCATGCCCTTCTAGGGTGACGTTGAGGCCCTAAGGTGGAACGTGTGTAGGGCGCTTGGCCTCCAAAGGCCCCAGATGAAGCACACACGTGACACTAGGCTCATAAATGCCTCCAAAACGAAAATCCTAGCTCTGGATGACGTCCAGGGCCATGATGGTGACGTCCTGGGCCTTCAAGGGCCAACGTCCATGTGGAAGAGCAAGATCCCCCTGGGTCTATGTCTGCCAGGGTGTCTTCAAAGGCAACGTCCTTCTTTATTCCTGGTGCAAATCTTCAATGTCTTCTTACCTCTGGCTAGGGTTACAACATCCATATGTGAGATTTAATCCCCCCATGAAGGTCCGAGCTAATCATTCCCTCATGTGTACTTGTCCACCAGGCAAAGTCCTGCAGCAACAACAAATACGCCCTCTAGGGGTTCATAAATCATAAGGATCATAACATGTAAATCACATCCAATAATTAAATTACCCAAACATGTGCATCAAACCCCCCTTTAACCCAGACAAATGCTCAAAGACGTTATGCAATTTGACAAGTTAGGTTTGGAGAAGGTCTTAGGGCGTCCTATTGGGCTAACCTCTCTTAAGTTTGGGGTTTTTCCTAGGTGGGATCTGGCCCAGATCATGTAAGTGTATGAGGTGGTATGGGGTAAGTGTTTGGGCATAGGGTGCATGTGATAACAGGGAAATGTAAAATCTTACCTGTGGGTGCCTTTGTAGAGGGCGAGCTGCACCTTGTCATAAATGTTATTGTTTCCTAGCCCATTCATTGCCTTTTACTCTTAGCTTTATTGCTTTTGATCTTTTGCTTTTGTGCTTCAAGGGAATAGTTGAGGGCCACTGTCCTGGCTTGATGACCAGAGGTGACATTGTTATCCACAAACAATTCACAGAGATGAGAAGGTTGGCTTGTGATGAGGCCCCCTTTCTCTTGGCTATGCCACCAAGAGCCACTACCCTGGTTTGGTGACCAAATAGGTGGTAGTGTCATACCGCTACATGCCCATGGTCATAATAGGCCGGCTCGTGATGAGACCTCCTATCCATCAACTAGTACCTTGAGTGTTTATGTATCTTATGGGTCCCCTTTTCTTACCGAGAAGTGTTTCACTGTTTTCTCGGGGATCCCTGGGTGAAGCATCTCAAAGGTTTCATTATTGGCTTTTAACTCTTGCCAACTACTTTTATCCTCTGGGCCTTTAGCCCCTTCTTCCCATGAGGTAAGGTACAACCCTTCCTAGTGTAGCCAATCCCAATGCCCAAACAAAGGTAGGGGAGATGAGAGGAATAAAGATGGAAAGTGGTAAGTATGGAGAGAACAGACGATGATTTTTCACAGACCCACCCAGTTGCAACCCATCCTAAAGGGAGATCAACTTACTAGGGCACCATGTCACCCTTCTAGGTATGAACAAGGCAAAGAGCATAATTTCCAAGAAAACGTCATGAAATGAAGAAGGATTCAATGCAACATATTCAAGTGCTTCAAAAATCAAAGTGATACATACCATGATACCTAGACTCATTACCTCATGGAGCAAGACTTACTGCTACTTCAGGACCACGCTGGTGGGATGGATACTGCTGCCATTGATAAATGGACTGCATAGAAAAAAAGAGGGGTCCTCCGGGGCCATGCTTAAGTCGTCCGGTTCTTGGTACTCCATGTCTAGGACTTGTGGGCCTCGGGACGTAATCTCCTTAGTTATCCCTAGGCTAGGGGATAACACTCCCTTTCCAAATCAGAGGATTCAGACTCATGAATTCTTCTCATTTCTCCAGCTGGAGCTTCATTTACAACAATTTCCCTAATTAGAGGATTTTCCTGTTGTATTCGAATCTCCATGGACTCCTGTAAATCTGTATTCCGTCTTCCTGATCCATCTTCATTATCTTTTCAAGCCTCTTCTGTGGCCAAGTCTTCTGCTTCAGAATAATCTTCATCATCCAAATCTGGGGGCACATATGGCTGCCAGCTTTCGGATTTGGAAGGACGGCCTTTTTTCTTTTTTGAGTGAACTTTTGCTTGAGGACAGGAGTCCTGTAGGTGACCAGTTTGTGGCATATCCAACAGCGGAAAGCAGTGTTTTCATAATCCGATATCTGAGTTCACTGTGATTCACCCTGATTCAAGATCAACTTATCTGGAAGTCTTTTACTAAGGTCAATCTTTACACATATGCGGGCATAGGTGTACAGTCCCATCTCTGCCCACTCAATCTGTTTTTAAAATCTGTGCAGCAAATTCCCAATACCTTTAAAAACTGACGGATACCAAACATGAAGAGGCAAATTAGGGAGGCGAACCTAAACCAGCATTTTGGATACCACCTATGTGCCTGGATCACAATCAGGAAACCATGGGGTCATAACGAGCCCTGCTCTTCCCCAAAACCATGGCCCCACATTGTAACCTTCAAATAGTCTTCCTTATTAAGAATCTGTACAATACAAAATCCTTTGAAACAGAAATGTACCTTTCTTAATGTGGTCCAGTTTGTAAAAATCCATTGATACAGGTTTGCAGAACGAGGCCAAAAGCCGTTAAATCTGCAAATAGCTGCATAATGCTGATAGTAAAAACTGTTCTCTTTTACTCCTGGATGTACAACCTCCAGAGCTGGCACCTCTTCAGATTTCTCTACTATGTAAGGGCTTTGCATCGTTGGAGGATGTACTGCTTGAGGATTGGATTTGGATTTTACTGCATCCAAGGAGACTGATTTTGAAGACGAGGGCCTCCTAGATGCCCCTGCTTCTCCCTGTAAGCATAGATCCATTATAATAGTAGAATCCTTTTTGATGTTAGAATAAGAGAATTTAGTAAAATCCTCCAGTTGCTTATCGTCATAGCTAAGATGCTGCTGGGAAACAGGTATCCTCTGACTATACTCAAGCTTCTTTTAATTTCTACTACAGAACTGGTATCATGCACCCACAAAACTATTGATCTCCCATTGAGGGTTTTGACCATGATCTGAAATCGGGAAAGGTTTTGGGCCCATTTTTTGCCACAATCCTCTACATAACCATTGTTAACAGACCTGTGGCCTGAGCAATGGGGATCAGACTTCCCCTTTGAAGAAGAGTCAACTGGTTATGTTGGTCTACGCTCAGAAGAAATATCTGCCCTCAGGTATAGTAGAGCTGTGCTCAAGAATAGCATATCTGCTCCCCACAAATGTTGAAACTCCAAAACCAATATGAACCCATGGACTATGGACATTAAGATATGCTATCTTACCTTGGAAACCTGTGCATCTATCAGCATCTTTGGTGATGATATCCAGTACCAGATCAATGCACACAGCCCCTTTGGAGGAGTGATCCCTGGCCCATTTGTAGATGGTCCTAGCATAGACGGGCTCTGTTCCCCAAGGCTTTGCCTTGCATCTGGAAATTATTGTATTTAACCCCACCTTTTTTTTTTCTGAATGAAAAAATTCCAGATCAAAAAACCCCTCTTGATCCATTCCAAAACTGAAGGTAATGCCACAGGACCATGGGTAGCGCCAATATTGGCTTTCAATCTCTAGTATCCCTGATCTGCAGCCAACAAAATTGCTTTCAACACATCTTCTGCCTGAATTACACCTGCAGGATCGAATATGGGCATCCCTGACCTCAATATCATGATGAGTATGAAGAAAATCTTGAATCCATCCTTTTGTTCTTCAAAACCCTTGGTTCCTCTTTCAACCAATGGCCAAGTATACTTAATCTCTTATATGTATGTCAGTGTTATTAAAACTGGACCAGTCAAAGAAAACCGGCTGGTTGAACCGGTGGACTAGAWCCGCTTTTGGCCGGCTCCGTACCGAACCGGCTGGTTACGTACAGGAACCGACTGGTTCTGTACGGAATCGGCCGGTTCCATACATAACTCATACGGCGCACCCAAAGCCACGAATTTCAAATTTTTTTAAGGAAAAAAAAATGTTTAATGAAGGGGGACCTATTACCTAGCCCTAGGGGTGACATTCTCCTTCAGGATGTTTGAGAGTGGTTCCAACCTCATTGGACTTCATATGGAGAAAGTAGAATTTGAGGTCCCACTCAAAATTCAACAGACTTCAAGATTGGCAGGATTGCAACGTTTCCATTGGATTCTATCATGTATGAGGGTATGGAGTGTTGAGATTGGATAGCAAGGAAGGTCTTAACCATGCATGGAATCCTAGCATGGAGGAGGACAATGAAACTTAGCCAAGTTGATGGGTTAATCTTTTTCTTGAAGTTGTACTTAGGAAAAAGTACATTAAATGGGTTATATTTTAATGTTGACTTAATGAGCACTTTTTATAAAGTTAAAGTGAGAAATAATTTAAGTTGTGGTCTTTTAATCTTTACCATTGATCTCATAAGGTGTGTGAGGATCAATCATGGCCCTCCATTCTTTTGGAGATAGGGTTTCTCACTTGCTCATTGAGTAAAAGAGAAATCGACTTGGTGAGGGGCGCATTATGCACCAACAAGGGGTGATTTTTTGAAGAGAGGAAGAGGAGAATTGCTTGAGGGTTTGGAGAGAGTTTGCAGGGAGACAGAGGAGGACTCTTCATTGAGATTGGCACACATCTTTAGCATTGCAGAGGCCATATACTACAGATCTGAGAGTCGCCATACTAGGTGACGTAGTACCCACGCAAGCAGCCGTACGATTACGCAGAGGCTCACGCAAGGGTGTTTTTTGGCATGATTTGGTTTAGGGGGATTTGCAGAAGGGTCGTACAACTGTTGAGGAGGTGATTCGCTGAGGTTTTTCTTGGCATTTTGGCTGGGCCGATTTTATATTTTCCTGCTGAATAATAAAAATCTTCAAATCTGTTGCACTGGTTTTCCCTACAAGGTTTTTCTAGGGACGATTGTCCAAAAATACTTGTGTAGATATGATGCGATTGTTGTTATCTTTTATTGTTAAGTTCTTGGTTATTATTCTATGCTGTGTATTATTTATTTGTGGAAGAAAACCTGGTATAATCAGTTAAAAAGAAAAATTAATTGGTTTAGTGCACTGGGTTTGAAGAAATTTCACATGGTATCAAAGCATGACTGTTAAAGAAGCAGTATCACAGGTGGATCTATTGAGATCTAGTGGATCGTGAGGATCTAAGGCATCGATCAAGGCATCCGTACAGTTATTGCAGCATTAGGGTAAAGGCAACGCAAGGGTTTAAGCTGTAAGGGTTTGAACAACAACACTTTTTCAGAAATGGCCATGAGTATGAGGGTTGAGGATAGGCTTCAGGGGGCTCAAAATTACCCCACCTGGAAGGAGAGGATGACTATGGTGTTGGAGGTCAATGAAGTCCTTGAGCATACACAGAGACTGCAACTGTCCCACAGATGTAGCTCAACTAGCCATTTAGAAGAAAGGTGAGGCAAAAGCAAAGAGATTGATTCTTGATGGGATAAAGGATCATGTGGTCCCACATCTTTCAAGAAAGACTATCGAAAAAGACACGTGGAAGGCCCTGGGTGACCTATACCAAAACAAAAATGATAATAGGGTGATGGCTCTGCACAAGCAGTTGCGTGGGACCAAGATGGCCAAAGGTGAGGGCGTGATTCCTTATTTTACTAGAGTAACTCAGATCAGAGATGAACTTGTAGTAGTTGGTGAAAACACTAAGGACACAAGTTGGTGCGTATTGCATTGGATGGCTTTTCGAAGTCATGGGATGTTTTTGTTCGTGGAGTGGTAGCTCAAGAGAAGTTACCTGAATGACAATGCCTAGGGGATGATTTTGTGCAGGAAGAGATCAGACTATTGATATTATGGTAGCTGCGGGAGGTATTTACCTCCATGTGTAAACTTGACGAGAATAGATTATTCCAAGAAGCAAGAAGAAACCCTAAATAACCTTAGAAGACTAGTTGGCTCAAGAGAATGATTTATATTAAATTATTAGTCTCCAAAAAAAGAAGTTGGCCCAACAAAGTGACTTGGAGGACTATAAATAAAGGGCGTTTGAGCTCATTTTGTACACACACCTCACAACTGTAGTGGTGCGCAAGTTTGGAGAAGAGCTGCAGTTGCAGTTGCTGCAACTAGCAGATTTCGGTTTTGGCTGGGATTCTCTCTTGGTTATGGTTTGGACTTTCTGCTTGGCCTCTTTTGGTTATTCTTGCTTGGTGCACTATCCCTGGAGAGAGGTGCGCTATCTTGTTTGGCTATTTAGCCAAGGGTTTGCTTCTAGAATGATTCTCTGTCAAGGTTAAGGTGCTCGGGGGTGGCTTCGACCTATGGCTGGGTGAAAATATTGCTATATTGTCTATGGTTAAACTAGCACATCCATTACTTTCTAACAGGTTATGGGCCCACACTATCTTCGGACAATCTAACTGTTGGAAGATAGATTGGGAGGATTTGCTCAGTTGCAGTTGCAGTTGCAGCCAGTTTTTGCTGCAGCAATGAAACCCTAACCCTCTCGTTGAGGCACCTTAAGTGAAGAGATTGACCTAATTTCTGGATAGACTAGTGCGCCCTAGCCTAGCGCATCTCTTGGTACTCTCAGCGAGCTAAGATGTCAACTTTGAGTTTTTGGTCAAAATCAAGGGTTGACCAAGTCAAAGCAATTATGACTTACTCTATGAAGTCAGAAAACAAGTTAGAAGGGGCTTCTAACTTCAGAGCATGGAAGATAAGGTTTGACCTCATCCTTGCCAAGAATAAAGTGTTGGATATCGTGAACGGAAAGATTGTGGAACCAGAGTTTGAAGAAGGAAAAGAGAAGGAAGCTTAGAACATTGCAGTTATGGAGAAGTTCAAATATAATGACATCAATGCCATGAGTATCGTAGTGGACTCTATAAAAGACCACTTGATACCCTACATCTCCCATCTTGACTCATCTAAGAAGATGTACGATGCCCTAACGAACCTCTTCTCAGTCAGAAACATTGGACAATGAGTTTGAAGAATGAGCTCCGTGACATGAAAATGAATGATGATGACATCACAACATCATACTTTGTGAGAATCTCTCAGTTAAGAGATCAACTACAAGCTATTGAAGAGATCATTTCATAGAAGGAACTGGTAAATATAGTACTCAATGGTCTTCCCAAGACTTGGGATGCATTTGCCGCAAGCATGAACACAAGGAAGGAGTATCCTACATTTGAAGAACTTTGGACTTGTTGTGCACAAGAAGAATCAAGGATTAGTGCAAAAGAGAAACCCCAAAAGACATACAATGATCAAGCCTTCACAACAAGGTTCAAGAATTTCAGGAATAAAAGGAAGTTTAGCTCAAGGAAGAAGCCAAATCAAGAGAAAGATATGTCAAAAATACAATGCTTCAATTGTCGAAAATATGGTCACTACAAGAATCATTTTCCCCAGCTAAAGAAAAGGAAGGAAACACACGAAGCATCAGTTGCCGAAGAAAGGAAACCCTCAAAGAAGACCAAGCAAGATAAAATTGATTTCTTCTCCTAAGACAAGGGAACAATATTCTTCATAGTTCTTGTACATACCACATTTACATAAGTTTTTGTACATATCTTGCATATCTATTTCTTAGAAAATAAGATGTTCAAAGAGAAACTATAACTATGGAAGAACAACAAAATAAGGACTGCTATCACGATGACTACAAGTCAAGCAGTACACATGAAAAGATGAAGTACATTGACAATCCTTGGTAACAATTCCTATGGAAGCTATTAAGATAAGTAACAACTGCAAGCTAAGTCGAAATCAGAATCAAACCTGAAGAAGCATGGAAGAAGTAAAAACAGAAAGAAGTCAACAATCAAAAAGAAATTAGAAAAAGACTTGTGACACTTTGCAGAAGGCAATAAGGATGCAGACAAAAGCATGGACTCTCTTAGATGGAGGGAGCCGATTATATAATTCCAAAAGAAGAGCATGCATAAAGCAAGGATTAGGAGGGAGCTAATCCTAGATAATATGATCCCTTGAAGATTATGAAGTATCTATCCATGTTCCCATCAATGGTAGCAACCATGAAAAGCAACACGTGTTCAGTTTGACCTCAGAAGAAATCTTCTTTGAAAGAAGCCTTAAAGTATCTCTGGTTGTCCATCTCCATCCTGAAAGGAAGAAGTTGGAATCTTCAGGGCATGGAATCTATAGAAAACTCCATGGACCCAAGAGCTAAAGAGAAACATGAAGAAGAACATGAAGATTCCAAGAGAAAAAGAAAAGCCATAACAACCAATCATTATATCGAGAATCACAAGACTAC
>ML799430.1:67958-121684 GCA_009831015.1 Picea engelmannii
TCAAGTCAACCCTGCTCTCGGTACTCCATGTCTAGGACCATGTGGGCCTCGAGACATGATCTCCTAGTTATCCCTAGATATCGGGGATAACAAGCCTGTATATATAACATCTATCACTCAGTTACACAGACTGATCATGAATAGATCACATAGTTACACGAACAATTCATAAATAGATTGCATACATGCGCATTAACATAGCTGCATGTATGTGCATGTGACCACATGAGGAAATTCGTTGGCATGTTTCCAAGAATCTCCACCTTGATAACAATTTACTTGATATATCATGCCCTTAATTAATTCATCACCTTTTCTACAAACTAAGAGAAGCCAAACATCATCACAACTCCACAACTTCTCTGACAATACCGTTACGTGAACATGCATGCACGATTCACTCCAACATGGACCATTCTGTCTCCATCAATAACCTATCTAATAAACCGATGCACTTATCCAAATCTTATGAATCATAACCACATACCAAATCACTGCAACCAATGTAGGTGATACTTGTGCTTCTGTGTTTGAAGCACCAATTTCCATGCTCTTGACCTGGTTTTGCCATGTGTCTACTGACTCCACCAATTGCATGTGAAATGCTGACCATTTTTCCATCGCAATCATCAAACTTTCTACTAGCATACAATACTTGAGACATATAACCCTTTTCTTCTTCATCAATTATGACATAGACCCGAAGAGAATTTACAAAGGAAAGCCAAACAGATTTTACCAGTTTCACATTATTCATACTGAATTTCCTGAGTATCTTCACCACATACTTCTGTTGTGATAACCAACCTTACCATATTTCCTGTCTCTGTGTATTTCCATGCCCAAGATTTATTTCGCTGCTCCCAGATCCTTCATAACAAACGTCCTAACCAACTGAGCCAACCTGTTGATCTCAACCATGCTTGTGCTTGCAACAAGCATAACATATAACACCAAGATAATGAATATATCATAAACACAATGGTTATACTCACTTGTAAAATTTGGCTCACCATGAAGGAATCAAACATCTTGTACCATTTGCCTAGCATGCTTTAGGCCATACAATGATTTTTGAGTTTGCAATCAAATCTTCTATTGCGATTCTGAACTAACCATTCTAGTTGTTCCGTATACATCCCCTTATCCAAAAAAACTCCATGTAAAACAATTTTAATATCTCGCTGTACTATCACAACCAGTGCTAACACAACATGAATAGAAAGAAGCTTTTAACAATCGGTGAGAAACTTTCATGGAAATCAATACCTTCCAAATACCTTTCTGCTACCAACCATGCTTTGAACCTTTCATATTTTAGTATGTTTGATTTTATAAAAAGAGATTCATCAAACACTGCATCTTTGTCCATGATGATTTTGTGGGTAGTAGGATCCCATAGTCTGCACCCCTTAACATCATCACCATATCAAAGATCTACCTGTTTGATATGGGTCCTACTTAGAAAGCTGATAAAAAACCATAAGCATCACAACTGAATAATTTCACATTTGAGTAATTACCAGATGACCTATTCATACCTCTTCCTGAATCTTCCTGTCTTTTGCAACCGATGGTGACTGAGTTACCAGATAACACAACCGCTTCTGTCCACAACTATTGTTGCAACTTGGCGTTACTGAACATGCCTATTCGATCCCAACTTCCTTGCAATACTTTCCAAGTTCCATGGATATGAACTTACCCTTCATCATATATTCTCAAACACTTAATTGACTTGCCAACGCATCAACCTTTCTATAGACCCACCTTTCTAAACTGGACACACTGTTCCACCTCGAACTTTGCATTCGAACAACTTTGACCAAATCCGACCAAACTGGCCAAGTAAGCCTTCACCGCTTATCTCCAAGCCCATTTACAATGGATTTCATCAAGCCTTTTATAGGCTTCAATACATGCAATCCATGGACACAATACCACATGATACCCAAAACACATGGACCCGAAAAACCACCTTCTTTGACCTAAAAACAAATTTAACTCATTAACTCTTTCACCGAGTCAAGGTTAACCCAACATACATGCCCCTCACATATTCAATCTACCTAAATCTATGTCTAGAATTTTCATAGGTGACCTGATAAACTAGGGGTACACATGCCTATCCAGGTCTTACAGAGATATGTCCATTTACATGCAATCAATAATTTCTACAACTCCAAAGTAAATACAATTTTTTCTTTCTTTCACGGTGAGTCAATCATCACCGCTCTTATTGTTGTTTCCTTGTTATTCGAGCAGATCCTGAATCTTGAGCTTCCATAGCTCACAATTAAATTCTTGCTGTTGAATTTACCCACCTCAAACTTAGAACTGTGCACTTTCGCCATTAGCACAAAAAACCGCTTATAAAACCAAGCTTTTATAATATGTGGAGAAACCAATCTTAAAGTTCAAGGTTAAACCCAAAACATTAGTTAAAAGATTTAAATAAATATATATTTAATATTCAAAACCTTTCACTAAAACAAAGAGGCTCCACCTCTAAACAAATAAGTTATTAAAACATCCTCCACCCATTTTAGTTTACCAAAGCGATCCTCCCATGTGCATAATAAAAAAGATTCTTCTGCATAATGCTACTATCCTTTAAGAATCCGCTTTCATACCTCATGTGAATAACATACCCTCACCACGGGTATCACTCCCTCCATAAAATGTTGTCAATGACATGAGAATTATCCACGCATATCACGTCTTCCTTAGGCTATAAAGAGTGATGATCCACTTGTATCGCTCCTCCCATATACCTCAAAGAGTGATGAGCTTTGAATTAGGGCTATCATGCCTCCCAAAATGTGTAGGGTGCGATGTTCTTGGCAATTCGATTCCACAGGAAGTTTACAAGTGAATTATTTCCCCCCCTTGACAGGGCTGGCCCGCGATAGACAATAAACTATCACCCTCATGCACTCGACACATGGATCTCCTCGCCCCAATTTCCGTAGAAACTCACCCTCACAACATGAAATTGGATGCTCTTTCTTTCACATAGAAGATCGCGTCCAATGGCTCTCTCGAACTCACACAAATCTGCTCGGCTCGGTTAACCTGCTCTGATATCCAACGATTAGATTCTTTTCTCCTTTTCTCTCAAATCCTTCAAATCTGCGCTTTGATACCACTTGTTGGGTAGCAGAAGCAAAACATAACATAAAACCAAGAAAAAGTACACATCAAACCACAATTTGACACAATGATTTACGTGGAAATCCAATGAGGGAAAAAACCATGGGAAATGATAATCGATATTCTTTTATTCAAGGGAGAATTACAATAGCCAACCCATGCATACAACCATCCTCTCCTTTCATACACACAACACCTCAGTATTGAGTCTTGTACACAGATTGATCATGAATAGATCACATAGTTACACTAACAATTCATAAATAGATTGCATGCATGTGCATTAACATAGTTGCATGCATGTGCATGTGATCGCATGAGGAAATTCATTGGCATGTTTCCAACAAAGAGAATGTTACCATGAACTATGTTACTCATTTTTTCATATGAAGTGTTGTGCTTAATATATTAGGCATGTGAATGAGGATAATTGGTAGAAGTTGGATAATGGCTCATAAGATCGATAAATTATGTTTGTTTCCTTGTTTCACCTTGGTGGCCAAGATCTATACCCTAGTTCCATGTTGTCATCTCCAAGGAAAATGGGTATTACTAGGGGGCCCTCACAAGGGTAACGTTTCGTTTCCCCACCATACTTTAACACTTACCATTCTAGAGCCTATCACAATGTACTAAACTTCAATAATGGGTCATGGTTCATTCTCTCATGAGAAGAGGGGTTAAAGGCTTAGAGGTTGATTGAAACTGCTAACAAAAGAAGAATAAAGAAAGAATAATGCTAAAGAAAGAAAGAAAAAATAGCAACGAACTCTCAAAATCTAGTCCATACTTGAGCCCTACCCTTTCCACATTCACCCCAGTCCCAAGTAATGATGCTATAGCTTGAAACTTTATAAAGAGGACTTGCAAATACGATAAGAGAACAAACAAAAATGAAGATTAAGGGGTTTGGAAAAACGTAGCACTTAGAAAGTGGAAACTCAAGAGCAAGCACACTCTCCACAAAGGCGTTTATAGAAATGGATTCAGTGACACCATAAGCCATGAAGTAGGCCCAACACGTACCATATCACACTTACTCTTGAAGGGTTCTTTCCTTTCATTGTTTTCCCTGGGACATATCTCTCTACTTGGGTCTTTTCTTTCACAATTTTGGTTGGAACACTTAATAGGGTTAGATGAAGGTCCTCCCATATTCAAACTTGCCAAATTACATAAAGTCCCGAGTTAATGTGAAATTTGAAGGGGATACTTGATGTGAATTATTTATGTGGCTTATATCTTAAGTTACACTTAATTTGTATGACCTAAGGTCTGGTATATCTTATGAACATTGGCTTTACGTGCTTTCATACTTTGTTTTGACTTGGATGACCCTAACATGGTACTTTGAAGGACACCTCATGCTTTCACCCAGGACGTTGTGCCTTTGTTGAAGGATATGGCACGTGTGATGTAGAGGATTGAGTCACTCAGTGGCTTGACATACTCATATATTGGCTCTCACATCTTTTGGACCTTGGATGACAAAATATATGGGCTTATTTATGCTAGATATGGTCATGGTAGCACAAAGATGGGCGAGAAGCCAGACCTTGGGCTCTACATCCCATATAATATCATGCATTGGATGGAGGACGTTGCACTGGGAAATGATTGGATGACACAAAAAGATGACATACTCCCTTCTCCTCCTTGGATGCCATCCTTTACACCTTTGACGCTGGGCATTTAGATGATGATGTCATGCCAGGGTTTTCTTCCATTTGGACACCACATGATGACTTGAGATGTGGAATGTCATTCTCTCATCTTTCTTGAACCTTATATGATGAAACATGACCTTGGAGAGGCCCTCCTATCCCATTGGAGGCATGGCATCACCACACATGTGGCTTTATGACTTATTGTTTGCATTTATTGCTATTGTAGAGGCTATTTTGAGGGATCGACCCCACCTGTAATTTGAATTTATGACGTTTTACTCAATTATGTGGACAAATAGCACTTGTTTATGTCATATAAATAAATGGAGTGATCATTTCATTTTATCATCATCACTTCACTCCACACACTTGTGTGAGAGAGCTCTAAAACATTTTGCTCCTCTATTTGGCTTCTTGGATCTAGTGCACACCTCTTGGAGAGGATTATTTTGTGGATGCTTGGATTTCTTGGATGATATCTTGTTGTGACTAGGGTTTTCTTTGCATAGTGACTTGGATGAGTAAGTAATTTTCTTAAAGTTAATGTGTTTGCTCATGATATAATGTGATGATTTCTATTCTTGTTGTATGTTTCTTGGTTTTAGTAAACCCTAGGAGGGAGACATAAGGGTTTCTCTCCTTCTACACTTTTGTTTGTCCAAGTTTTGTTTAAGACATTATGAAACCTAGTCTCTTGCTAGGGTTCAAAGACCTAAGGCCCAAGAGAGGTTGCACCTTAGGATTTTGATCCTAGTCCATCTTGATCCTTGACCTAGGTTATCTAGAAGAGGGGAAACTACATCTAGGGCCCAAGAGAGGTTGCACCCTAGAAATAGTTTTCTTGCAAGATTTAGCCCTAAGGCCCAAGAGAGGTTGCACCTTAGGGTTGAACTTTATCCTTCTTGAGTATCTAGTTCATTCTTCAAGTGTTGCATGCTTGACTCCACAAGCCCTAGAAAGTCAACGACACTAATCTAGAGTTCTCTTTGTGGTGAAAATACTCTTAGAATTATTACTCTCTCTTAAAACCCTTTCTTAAATTGCATTTGTGACATCACTAGAAAGTTAATTCTACTCTTGTGTTGTGCAAGATCACTTGTTTACTTGTTATTGTCATAAATTGTTTGCTACAATCATTACGACTGTACATTTTTGTTCCGATTCACTTAATATTGTGGCAAAACTTGTCCATAAAATTGTTCTTGCAATTGGATATTATTGTTCATGTTATAAGCTAAATTTAGGGAGTCAATTGTTAATTTTTTGGGTTGTATTTCTTGTTGTTGTTATGAATCTTCCGTTGTTGATATAAACTAGTTGATTGCTGCAAATTTACAACAACAATAGGTTTTACTTGTCATCTAGTGTCTAGTGGTTATTATTATGCTATATAATTTGGTAATCGTGTAGTCTAAACGTTCAACTTTTTGGCTATTTTACGGGCATATTTTCCGATCAATTTTTCCAGAAATCTGGTCAAAATTTGTTGGAACTCTAGATTTGAGTGATTAAGTCTATATAATTCAAGTGCCCCGATGGTTTTTCAGGGTGTTGAATCCATTTATGTATTCAAAAATGCAATTTAAACAACAAAAAATGGTGATTTCACCAAGATCTGTTTTGCCAGATTCCGGTGAAAAAGTTCAAAAAGTTGAATGTTTAGACAACGCCATTTGGTAATTGATGATATTATGAATTGAAGTGTTTATTGTCTCATACAGGTTGCCCAATTACCTTGTTTCAACTAACTTGATCCATCACCTTTCCCTAGACCTAGCTTGACCATCTAAGTGACCAAGATAAGGTGCTATAGGCTTGGCTAATCTTGTTATTTGATCCCTTGAAGTTACTAGGGAATCCTCCTTGGTGTTGGAACTTTTTCCTTCACTAAAATGAGGGGAATATCTTCTTAGGTGACAATGGTGGATATTTTTGATTATTACACAAGATAGGTATCTTGTGGGGGCTTTGCACAAGTACAAATCCTATGCTAACATGGACACTCTACTAGAGTGCATTCTCATAAAAAGACAACAAAAAATAAGTAAACCTATTTTTTTTTTTTCCAACTTTAAGCTAGGCAGAGTCCCACCACCCTCATTGTTTTTTTCCCCTCTTGTATAAACAACACCCCAAACCCAAGATTCTAATTGTTTCTCACATACAACACATTAGTATTAATAAGGTTGAAGTTAGGTTTCAACAAGCTTTCAAATGCAAAAACATGTGGACGACAAAGATTTTCTACCATATTCCAAGTGCTTCCCTATCCAACAAGCATTTTTTTTTCCCGGTGAAAGCATAGTGACACATCTACTTCTCATTTCTTTTGATGAAAAAGTTAGAACACCAATTATATTTGCATTAGGGGTACATTGAATTCATATCTCCATAGGTGATGTTGATAGAATCCCTAAGCGTTATTGAGGTTGATTGAATATGACTAATGGTTTGAGCTTTGCTCCATTTACAATGAGAAACATGATCATTTTATTTTAAATACCAAATTTGAAATTTTGTAACTATATAATTTAGTGATTAATTGTATTTTTATATCTTTCATATTTGTGACACATTATTGAGGTTGATTGAATATGACTAATGGTTTGAGCTTTGTTCCATTTACAATGAGAAAAATGACCATTTTATTTTAAATACCAAATTTCAAATTTTGTAACTATATAATTTAGTGATTAATTGGATTTTTATATCTTTCATATTTGTGACACATTCCCTTATATTAGGTGTTAGTGTTGAGTAATCTTGACCTATGGGATTATATATATATATATATGGCATTAACCTTTTGTTTTGCACCACAAAACATTGAGATAATTGCATACTTGATGGGCATATATCACTTTGTAAGTTGTTGTGTAGAGTTTAATAATATCGGTTCCTCATTTTATAAACACAATTCAAATATGGTATCAGAACCTATAATGTTATGAAAGGCGAGTCCCATCTTGTTGATTTCACAGTTTGTGTTTCAAAGTTGTTAGTGGAAATTGTCTTGATGCCTCTTATGAAGTGCACACTATTACATAGCATGAAAATGCCAATAAATGATGAAAGGAAGTTACATTATGTGATGTGTTCATGTGTCCAAGCAAATCTATGACCCTCATGAACCATAACGCATGATCTATATTATTTGAGAGGGGCATTCCAAACATAATCAATATTGAAATTTGAGTTTTTGTTTTGAATAGTTCTTGAACACAGTGTTGTAGTTCAACCTAGAAAGTATTTAAGGGAGACTATTAATGTTCATCTCCATTAATATGCCAACGCACTCCGAACATGGCCTTGTGGTGCTATGTTCACAATGAATACATAACTCGACCTACCCATCTCATTCCTTGCTTTAGGATCCATTGTAGGTTAATTCTTCATCATTAAAACAACAATCCTATTTGATCGAGACATCTATTTAAATCCACCTTCTTTATCATGGAATTTTCATAGAGAAGAATGTACTAAATGGTCTTTAACCATTAGCCTCATGGCCTCTATGTGTTCATTTTTTAGAGTGGAATAGTCCCTAGGGTTTGGTCACACAAAACATTGGGACTACTGAGCACGACTACTTGGTGTAGGAAGCCGGGATGATAGATCATTGTGACAATTGATAACAACCCCTTGGTGTGGGAAGTCCATAGAATTTCAATAGTAAAACATTAAAAACAAGGTTTTCGTAAGTTTATTGGAAAATTAAAAAGGGAATACAATTTTTCTCTCTTTTATAGTATTCCCTTTTATCTCTCACATATCATAAGAAGAAAAAACCTTATAAAAATTAAAAAATGGCCTCTTTATTATTTAAAAAGAAAGTAAATTCCTATTTACCTTGGGTTTTTATTTTTATTTTATTTTTAAAGTTAGCTTTTTCATAGATAAATAATAAAAAAAATTGAAAGTCCTCGAAGAATTAGGCTACCACTTAGAATTCAAGCCCCAAAAAAGACTAAGAACTAGGGCTACCACTTGGAACATATAGAAAAAAAGATGAGGAATTTTCATCATTAACATTCTCTAAGCACTTGCTATCTGAATGAGGTAAGGAAAGTCTAGTTTTGAGTGAAAAAAAGGCATCAACCCATTGTTATCTAGTGAACTAACAACAATAATTGTCCATAAAATAACCACTATAAATGCCCATAATTTAACAATGATGAAGTCTAATGAATTGAGAGCTAATTGTCAATTTTCACATGCAACTCTAACTAATTTTCAGATCTGAAAATTGCTTCCTAGTGAGCTAACAATAAACCCTAGCTGTTATCACTGAACAATTTTACACTGAAAATTATTCATTGAACATATATGCAGCAGAAACATAAACATCAAAGATGAATCATCACCACATATATGAGACACAAAATTTATGTTCTGTAACTTTATCAATTTCAGAAATTATGAGGGAAAAACTGGCCCTCCCTTGGTCCGATGATTGTACCTTCTTGAGACACAAGAAAAATCCAAATGCAAAGAAATATATCAAGTGGATCAACATGTCAAGGTTGTTGTACCTATTTTTCAACAGTTATATCAGCAATAGATTACATCCAAATCAACAAGTAAAATGTTTATATTAGTTAGCAATGTCAACAATAAAACTAGTAACCAATGTGGACCAAATATGGCACTTCAAGACTGAATAAAGATGGTTTCCATAAAAGTAAATTTCTACAGAAATATATCAACCTTATGTATGTATCATTCAATGAAGTACAACGACAAATCTTACCATCAAAAAGTGCCAAAATCTATCCCAATAGATGCACCTAGGTTAGTAGGTTAAACCGACAAAGTTAGAGGGTTAGTTTAGGGTTAGTTTGTGAGATATTAGTGGTTAGGGTTAGAGTTTAAAGCAACCATAATGGCTGTAGGTTAGTTATAATACAACAATAAGAATTTGTGGGAGAAAGAGGATGCCCTAAAGGAAGAAGAATCCCCAAGGCATCAAGATCATTATCCAATAGAGACAACTTCAAAACTTGAAATTTGTACGTTTACCAAGACAATTTATTTATCCCATGCAATAAGTAAATGACTAGTTCTTTTAAGAAAGGGTTAATGGAGTCAAGAGAATATGAAGAAGCTACATATGCTACTTCCTTGGGGGTGTAAACCCTTTTACTCCCCAAGGCAAGCTTCTCTTAGCTAGGGTTTTAACTAGGAGGGTGTATGCAATAATACTCCTTGTAGTAAACCCTTATGAAGCAATATTCCCTTAGAAATAAAATGGTGGAAACATAAGTAGAGGTGTATTCCATTATACTCCCTAATTGGCTCAAGAAAATAGAACCTTTAACTTGTACAAATGATAATACAATGAAATAAATGGCACCTTCAAGCATTAAAAGGCAATAAAATCTAGACTAACCACCAAAAAAGCAATGAAGAAAGCCTTCCAAGGATATTTCACCATATCCATCAACCATAACCAAGACATATCCATAAACAAAAGCACAAGAGAGATAACTAGCTCAAGAGAGAGAAAATTTCTGTCCAAGAGCCTCTCACAATAGAGATTTATGTTATGAAAATGAGATCTTATGATCTCTATTTATACAAAATGTAGTTAACATAGTTTGTCCACATAATATTATGGAAAACACAAGATTAAGGTTCAATAACCCTAATCTTTCCCCTTTACAAAGATAATATTTAAAAATTCTCTTTAATTTCACTTTTGCACAAAGAAAACCCTAAAAAAAAGGTGACGTCATCTCTTGAAGGAGGATGTTTTGGCAAATTGAGCAAGTTGTTGGAGCTGGGCTGCAAAGTAGGGCCTCCAAAGTCCATGTGGCAATCATCCAAAGCCTCTCCACCTAAAAATTCCATGTGTCATGTTATGATTCATCATCAACCACCATATGCCCCTCAAATGTGATGTCAAGCCCCTAGGGAGTGACATGTTGCCCCTTTTGGGCAATTCGTTTGGAATGCAAAGGGTGAAATATGCCTATATATCTGTCTTCTAGGACTTCAAAAGCATCTCTCTGTCGTTTGGCATGTGGGCCTATGTCATCCATCATGTGGGCTGCTTGCCCTCATGAAAGCCTAAGCTAGGCTTGTTCTTCCAAAAATGGACACCAACATGCACCTGCAAGACAAATGGATATGCCCTCCAATGATCTCAAGTCAAATCACCATGATGAGTAAATAAAGTCAATAAAAGAGCCATTAAATCATGTATAAGTGGACTACATTATACAAACATGTTCTTAATAAACTAGACATTTTTCCAAGTTTGGTTGTGGGAGGGTTGGCATGGTACTTATTTTCAATGGATCAAACCCCCTAAGTCTAGGAACAACCCTATCTTAGTCATATGAATGAAATGAAATGGATGGGGGAAGTACTCAATGGGCATGGGGTTCATGATATGCAAGGGTCTATAGTATCTAATTTATGGGTGCCTTTGTGGAGGGTGTGCCACACCTTCGTCCATAATTCATTGTTTCCAAGTCCATCAATTGTCTTTTATCTTTATTTCTTTGTATTTTCTTTAAATATAACATAAGGTGAGTTGGATGCCACTGCCTTGGTGTGGTGACCAAATATCGACAATGTCACCCACTAGTACTTTCACGAAAATGAAAAGGTTGGCTCATGATGAGACTCCCTTTCCCTCAACCATGCAACTGAGAGCCATTACCCTCGTGTGATGGCCAGAAATGGTAATGTCATACTGTTATATACCCATGGAGGTGATAGGTTGGCTTGTGATGATACCCCCTATCCTCAACTGATCCTTTAAGAATTTTTATTTATTCTTTTCATGGGGTCCTTATTTTCTTGCGGAGAAGCTTTTCATTAATTTCTTGGGATCCCATGGGCGAATAATCTGGAAGGTTATTTCATTAGGATTTTATCTTTTTCCAGCTAACTCCCCTATGGGATTTCAACCCCTTCTTCCCATGAAATGAGGAATGGTCCCTTCTAGGGCTAGTCTACTCCAAAATCCCAAGAGATGATGTCATGAGGGGAAATAATGATGGAAAGTGGTAAGTATGGTCAAGAGTGGTACAATGAATCATCAAAGGAAGCTCCCAGAAACCCCCATCTTAAGGTGATCATCTACTTGAGTGCCCCAAGACAACCACCAACATTTAAACAAGGTAAAAGGCATAGTTTTAAAAGTAGATGTCTCATAATAAAAAATAACCTATGATATAAAAGATAGAATGCCTCAAATATTAAAATGATACCCACCATCATACCTGAATTGTACCGCATGGAGCAAGATCCAAGTGACCTGTGGTGGCAAGATAGTGTGGATGATGACCAAGTGTTGGGTCACTATGGTGGCGATGCGGGTCTCTAGTTGTGCAAAAGGATACTACTGGTCATGTGGTCTCTCGAAACTCCATATCTACAACCTGAGGGCCTTGAGACATAATCTCCTTAGTTATCCACAAAATGGGGATAAAAATTCCCTAACCTCATTCCAAGGATGATTTCACCGAACCAAAAGGCTAATCTGGTGCCAACGAAGATTCCCACATGCCTGACACCTTGGCCTCTTGTGGGAATACCTCCCAAAGCTACAAAATCAACATTCCCTCTTAGCGAGGGAGGTATTATCCACCAATCCTAATTTGTCTATGAAGTAGACAAACTTCCCCTTCACTAGGGGTTTGGTGAGGATATTTGCAATTTGCTTTTCTATGGAAATGTGTTGGAGCTTCATTGCTCCCCTTCTATACTATGTCTCTAATGAAGTGATATCTGATCTCAATGTGTTTTTGACCTGTTGTGAAACACTAGATTCTCCGAGATCTTGATACAAATCTGATTGTCGCAGTGAATGATGGTGGGCTCCAATTCCTGACCAAGTAATCTTACGAGAATCTTGTGAAGCCAAATAGCCTCACAACTTGCCAAACTAGCTGCCATATATTTTGCCTCTACTGAGTTGAGTGCCACAAAATTCTGTTTCTTGTTGTACCAATAAACCACTGCTGATCCTAGGTTGAAACAACAACCATAATTTCTCTTCCTGTCAACTCCACTACCTACCCAATCTGAGTTTGTATATCCATGCAACCTCACTCCATCACCTCTGACATATCTCATACCAAATCCAACTATACCCCAAAGGTATCTGAGCACATGTTTTTCTTCTATCCAATGCACCTGCCTAGACTCAACCATGAAATTACCCAAGGTGTTGAAAGCAAAACATATATCTGGTATGGTATTAACCAGATACATCAATGAACTGATGAAATTCCTGTACATTGTGGGATCCACCAAGTCTAAATTTGAGGCCCCCAGCGTATTCAGGTTGGTGGTCATAGGTGTAGTCATGGACTTCTAGCCCAAATCTCTTCAGTATCTCTACTGAATACTTCCCCTGTTTGAGGAAGATCTCACCTGGTTTCTGCCACACCTCTAATCCCAAGAAGTAATGCATCAATCCAATATCCTTGATCTCAAACTCTGAGGCTAATTCCTTTTTGCACCTAGTAATGAGTTTTTCATCTCACGTGAGAAACAAATCATCGACATATAACACCAATATGAGAGGATAATTACCAACCTATAGGATATATAGGTTGGGGTCTGCATCACTCTTGGCGAAGCCCAATCTCTACAAATACCCATCAATCCTTGAGTACCATGCCCTAGGTGCCTGATTGAGTCCAGACAACTCCTTCTTCAAAATGCACACATGGGTTTTCCTCCCATGTACCTCAAAGCCTTGAGGTTTCTCTACATATACCTCCTCCTCAATTACACCATAAGAAACATTTTCTTCACATCCATCTGATGGATCTTCCACTTCATAACTGAAGCGAGAGAAATAATCGTCCTGATAGAAGTATACCTATCCATTGGTGAAAAGGTATCCTCGTAGTCTACTCCCTCTTTTTGGGAGAACCCTCTTGATACGAACCTTTCCTTATACTTCTCGATACTGCCATATGGAGTATACTTGATCTTGTAGATCCACTTGGAAGTCACTATCGACTTCTCTTTTGGTCTTAGAACTATATCCCATATGTCATTCTTCATGATGGATTGGTATTCCTCTATCATGGCATCCTTCCAAACCTATTGGCCTGCTTCTTCCTTAAAAATGGAAGGCTCGAAATTAATGATATTCTTCATAAGAGCCACAAATGAGCCAAAAATTTGTGAAGGTGTTCTCTCCCCGTGGGTGTCTCCGGGGGATGTATGTTCCTCAACATCCTTCAAGGTCTCTCTAAGCCATCTAGGTCTTGTGTCCTAGTCACTAGGAGGATCCATTGGATCCACAAACTCCTCTGACTCCTCATGATCTGAGGGCTACTCCTCTGTATTTGATGGAATTGTACTCTCCTCAACCTTTGGGGCCTCTTGTTCCTCACCACCTGCTATGATCTCATGGGACCTCCTGAAATCCAAGTTCTCCTTAAACCTAACATATTGACTAACCACAACATATCATTGTCCTAGAATGTAGATATGGTAGGAATTCAAAGTCTCGTTGTATACCACAAACATGCCCTTTCTTCCAGAAGGTTCCAACTTCATTCTCTTATCCTTATGTACATGATACTGGACAACCGAAGATCCTCAAATTCCCTATCTCAAGTTTCACTCATGTGAATGCCTCCTCATGAGTCTTTTCCTCCAAGATTCTATGAGGACTCATGTTCTGAACATAAGTTGCAGTGTTGCATGCTTTTGCCTAAAGCATCATGGGTAGATCCTGGTCATGTAACATTTCCTTGGCAGCTACAATTATGGTCTGGTTCTTCCTCTCTACAAATCCATTTTGTTATGGGTTGAAAGGCATTGCTAGCTCACTCTTAATCCCTGCTTCCTTACATAAGTTATTGAACTCGTTAGAGGTATACTCACCCCCATTGTCTTACTTCAAAACCTTGATCTTCTTCACTGTCTGATTCTCCACCAGAGCTTTGAACTCCCTGAATCGACTGAAGACTTCATCCTTGGTATTTATGAATAAAATCCATGTCCTCCTGGAATAATCATTAATAAATGTCACATAATATCAACAACCACTCGTGGATGGAACTGACGACGGTCCACACACATCTGAATGTACCAGATCCAAGATCTCCTTGGATCGACTGTCACTACTTGGAAAAGTAGCCTTGGAATTATTTCCAAGTGTACAACCTATGCATACTCCTTGATGTTCAGTTCCAAACTATGGAATACTTGTAGCCATTTTCCTCAATATTGGAAGTTCCTGGTGTTGTAAGTGTCCCAATATCCTATGCCAAATCTCACATAGATTATCTCTCATTGTCATGCACCAGATCATGAGATGGTTGACCTGTCATCTTGTAAATACTTCCATCACGAGTCCCAATGACTTCTGTTGAGTCAAGGCTCAATCCCTTTGGCCAAGCAAGAATCTGACCCTCAATGAATGCCACTATAACATACCCTCTGTCCTCCATGGTAGAGATAGAGAGTGGGTTCTTATTCAGTTCAGGTACATACAACACTTCACTCATCTTGAGAGGCTTTCCAGACTTCAGCTAAAACAAAACTGTTCCAACTCCCTTGACTGCATACTTGGCATTATCTCCAAGTTTCACTTGCAATCATTAGTCCTCTTCTGTTAGATTAGTGAGTGATTTATGTGACCTTGTCATATGACAAGAATATTTTCTATCCACCATCCAAGTCTCCATGGTGACCTTTCTGGAACAAGAACAAAAAAACAAAACTTGTCCAGTGTTGTAGCCAAAATGTGTCTCAACATGATCCCCTTCTCTTCAAATCCCAAGCTCTGATACCATGTCAATTTTCACATGCAACTCTATGTGACTAATTTTTAGATCTGAAAATTGCTTTCTAGTGAGCTAATAATAAACCCTATTTGTTATCACTAAACAATTTTACACTAAAAATTATTGATGGAAAATATATGTAGCGGAAATAACAAAATCATAGATGAATCATCAACACATATACGAGACACAAAATTTTTGTTCTATAACTTTATCATTTTCAGAAATTCTGAGGGAAAAACCAACCCTCCCAACCAATACAAGTTCACCAAAATCTGAGGACAACCTTATCCTTCCAAAACCACAAAATATCAGCAAAATACTTGGGACAAATCCCATCTTACAAAATTTGTTGCAGACCACTTGTACGACCTGCTGATGTCACCTGTACTACTGCTGATGTTAGCCTGTACGAACCTGTTCTTGCTCCGAAACCTTATATGAATTTACGTGATTCACCTTACTGGAACTTGCGTACATATGCGACTATGCTCACTCCAATCCGTGTACATACACAATTCACCTTCCTGCAATCCACGTACATACACGACTGTGCCAACTACAACCCACATACATGTACATAAAACACATCTTCCTTTGCATGTGCATCCTTCCTCACTTCCCACATTTGATCCAAAAAATCTAGGCCAGATTGCCTAGGTGCATAAATATCCTTGCTACAATTTCCATACTCCCTAGCACAAGTGTGTAATCACTTATGCTAACTCCATGATGCCACATTAATGAAATTTCACAATGACTTCTCTCCTTTATATACAAGTTTGATGAGTGAGTTTATGATCCCTTCCTAAACTCAACGATTAATTAGAATATTGTATTCGTCTTTGTGGGTGTGACACCCCCTCACAAGCCCACAAATCCCATCAACTTTCCCATGAGGCCCTAGCCTCATTCCAAGGCCGATTTCATTGAATCGAAAGGATAATCTGATGCCAACAAAGATTCCCACATTCATGAAACCTTGGCCTCTTGTGGTAATACCTCTCGAAGCTACAAAATCAACACCAACACATTGTTTAAGTCAAAAACATATTAAGACATGCCAGGTTGAGGTTAAAGAGTCATTCCTGACAATTAGCTTCTAGGTGGATAGGGTTGGAAGGGGTCATTGTCTTCATGACAAAAAAAACATCAAAAACACCCTCAACCCTTTGTTTCATCCTCTAATGTCGTCTCATATAAGCTTAAATCAACATCGATAAAAGAATCACAATTATTTTCTAGTTGCTCAACCTTTACAAGAATTGGATTTTCTTTGGCATCTTCCCTATCAATGTTACAAATGATCATCTCCTTCACATGCCAGTGCAAATATACAATTTTGGCATACATAGAATCCCTTTCTCTAGAGTTCCAAATATCAAGGATGATCCAACCTATTATATCATCCACTCACTGGTCTAGAATTAGAGTGTACTTCTTGATGTAGGTTTCTAAAATCTCCACTTGCTTCTTTGTATTCTCAAAATGGTAAACTTGATAACCTTTGGCGATCAATGCGATTACACAAATTTCATTCACCTGTGGTATTCAAGTGATGTTAGATATATATATAACAAATAAACACTATGGAGGATAGAGTAATCACAGATCAAAGTAGAATTCAACATTTAAGTTGACCAAAAAGGAGCATTGTGCGACCCCTTAGTTCATGGGGTGTGACACCATGAGAGAAAACCTTTGATACCTACACAATGTTTGTATCAATATAATTCATGTGAATTCTATGACTTATTGAATTCCAAAGTCACCTCAAGAGCTTTGTGGTGTTGATGAAAAGGAATAGTTATCCTAATACCGACATTTTTAAATCTTGCTGGGCTAAGGCAAGATAGTCGAGATTGTTACCCTATGTTTATATCCTTTTGAAAAAATATCAATTGATCCTCAAGAAATATGTTCTTGGGACCAATGTCATCTTTATGTTGTGTTATGAAAAAGAAATAAAAAAAATATTTATATCATAAAATTATAACGGATTTAATGAACAATCATAAAACAAAAAATATGAAATAAGATCACACATATAGTCCAAAATTAGACCGCAAAACCATCAAATGATTTTATTTATTTAGTTATGAAATGCATTCAAAAACATTCTTTCATACCATAGAATAATACTTAGAAGTAAAAGGTTACATCACATAGAGACAACTGGTGCCTTCTAAGTAGAACCAAGACTAAAAAATAACTGGATCAACAAGCCACATTATGCCACTGCCTTGACACTGCACAAAATTCCTAATTAGTACTGAAAATCAATTCAGAAATCCAATAAGAATTTACAAACTATCAGAATAGATGATCAACCTTCTGAAGCATGTCAACTATCAATGCTTCTTGGTCCTTCTTATTGCCACCTTCAATAAGAACCTGCTATCAACAAGAAGTTCTTAGTTTTTAAGTGTTTTAGAAATGAATGAAGTAGCAATGTAATCTCACTCTAGAGCAAGACCAAACTTTATCAGAGTTTTTGTTTCTCTCTCTCTCCCCCTTTTTGTTTGTCCCTTCAATTCTCCTTTTATTCTACAAAAGTAGTTTTGATTAGTTTCAACTACTTTTAGTTAAGCTATTTAAATAAATTTTAGTTAAATAGGAGTAACTCATAGTAAAATATTAATAAATAGTGATAAGGATATAATAAATATTAACTAATAGGTGAGACCCCTAACAACTCTTTTGTTTAATTTTCAAAATATCCCCTTGTTCCTCCATCAATAAATATGCATCAATATCATCAAAACATCATTATAAACATATATCCCAACCAACTCACATGAAATATTTCAAACACACTTGTGACTCCCAAATACCAAGTATATATGCATATACATACCCAAAAATAAATAAATCAACAAGTTGTCCAAAATATACTGTTGTTCCAAAATAAATAAATAAAGTATGTTTGTTGTCTAAAACAATTGTTGGCCAAAAATTTGAATGAAGTCTATCCAAAAAGTGAAGCCAAAGTAAAGTAACACCATAAAATTAGAAATCTTATTTTTTTGTGTTAGGTAGTTTTCCTCTGTCCACTTTCCTTTGACTCTGTTACCTTGGGCATTTGTGAACTTTCCTTAATAGGAATTTTACCTTTAAATGTTGATTCTTTTGGGTGCATATATTCAAAATGGCTATGTCTATCCTCATGTCCAAGGTGTTGGGAATGTGATGCAATTGAGTGTGAGTATGCTTCAAATTGACCAGAGTTAATAGAGTTGGCCAATTTTTTCCCTTTGGAAGGTTCAAGTTCTTGGGAAAGGGACTTAAATATTTTCAGTCGTTGAGTTGAATGAGCATGATATACTTTTGATGCAATGTGTAGGGCAAGCTGCTTAGGTGGAGGAGGAGGTAATGACAAAGAAAATGTGGGCCATCCATTATTATGAACTTGGGGAGGATTAACAATGTCATTCCAACCATCATTAACTGGGACTTTAGGTGGTAAGGATACATGTGGTTGCACTGGTATGAAAAAAATGCTCGGATAAGGGTGCAAAGGTGGTCCTTCATGTGAAAGTGAAGCTTGAAAGGCTCTTTGTCCAACTAAGTTTAAGAAACATGTATGTAAGAGTTGATTAAACTCTTCTGAATCAACATTAAAGTGAATTGAAAATTGGATTCTTTTGTTTCCCCCTTGCCAAAAATCATTTGGCCTTCTTCCTCTGCCTCTGTTTCCTCTGCCATGGATACCTCTACTAAAAAGCATCATCTATTAATTATAAGGCTAAATTAGAGTATGCATATAATAGAAAGTGAAACATCAAATACCATTTGCATTAACAAGTTTTGGACATAGCTTTGACTCGATCAACAAGCAAGCATGCATACAATCAGGTATAAACATAAAGGGTACTTCAAGACTAACTTTCTTCTCTGCTTTGAAATGCTTCACCACCTCATACAACTGATTATTATTTAAGAATACGAGGATTAAAATGTAATTGGGAATATGAGAGACTTTATAATGTATGAAAATTCAATATAGATGGTAAGGAAAGAGTGTCACATGTTCAAAATAACAACACACCAGACAACCATCATTAACTAATACTTCAATGTTTGCTAATAATCATCTCGTGCATGTCATATCAAACATATATTCATTAACTGGTGACATATCCATTGTCTATTTCCAAAGGAGGCATTTGGAATTACTTATGTATCAGGGGGAAGACATATGGAATAAAATGAAAATGAAATTTGGGAACCGAGAATAATTGATGCAAAATGATAGTATGGAGCAGATTGGCCCTAAACAATCAATCGTTTTCCAATATATATATGATTTCATCTAAACAGAGTCCATAAAAAACAATCACCTTGAAATATGTCTCTTCCAAATTATGCCCTTGATCATAATTTACCTATTCTATCAAATATCCATATCAAACTGAAAGAGAAACCAATTCTTATTTCATACATGAGGAGGAAAAATGAAATTTTAAAGTGATATATGTTCCTAGGAATTAAGGAATAGTGAATGAAAAGTGGTAGTATGAGGAATTTGGTCCGGTAGGTAGAAATAAAACATTTTATAATTCTCAGACAACCAAACCACATTCTCATTCCAAGTTCAAGCAAGCATGCCTCATAACTAATGACTAGATCTCCTTGCTTATTTCAACAAGCTTTGTAATGATCAAACAACTCAATATCTAACACCAAAGTTTCCATTTCATAGCATTTAATGACTATCAAATAATCTTACAACAAAATTTATATGCCAAATAAAATTTGATGCAAACCCTTCAACCTTGAAACAACATGATGCAATCAACCAAATCAAATCTATCTTTTGTTTAAGTAATTTCCATCGATCTCGAAAAAATACTGCACAAGTTTATAATCCACAAAAAAATGTTCAAACATACCAACGAATACATCATGGATATGGCTCATGATAACACTTATACATATATATACCCAAATAATGAACATTAGAAATCGGGTAGCATTACCCTTTATAACTGTAGGTTCATCCACATAACTATCGACACTTTCTGAATAAATAATGCTAAGGTATCGAGATTAGGCAGATACACAAAATCTTCACCAGTTCGAGCTTGATATAATATGTCTTCATACATGACTTAAAGTATGGGGTTTTAGGTAATAAAATGATACGATCAAAGTACTCTTCAATTTTTGCAATAGGGTTTTAAAACCAAACTAATCACCGTTCAAGGAAACCATTAATAACACAAGGTTGAACATAGTTGTAGAATGGGATTTTTTAAAAGGGTTCAAAATTGGGTTACATTTAACCTTTATTCAATATATCAACCCTGGTCATAATCTTGACCATTTCTCTATGTAAGGAAAGTGGGGTATCAGGCCAGAAAAACTTGCACAATCCTTCAACAATTTGAACTCAATATGAGGCATTTTTCTGTCATATCCAACAATACAACCAAATATTTCCCAACCTCAGAGTAAGGCGACAACAATAGGGTTTTCAATGTAACAAATCTATTGACATGACAACATTCAGGCAAGTTCTTTACAATGCAAGGTTGAGTAGCATTATAAGTTTATGAATTAAAGACACGGGTTTAAAACCATTTGAATAGAAAACAAAAGAAACGTACAGAAGGAAACCCATAATCTTTTATCAAAATTTTCTTGTCCAAGACTTCAAGTAACGATGATCAAAAGAGAAGGAGGTTACAACAAAGGATTGTGTTTTTGGAAAAGAATTGGAAAGAAGCTATATATAACTAAAAATGAACCATTCACAATGAATTTACACAGAGTTAGGGGTTGGAGTTTTTAGGAGGGTTAATGCTAGGATAACCAAACAAGGAAGCATTTATTTTGGAATGATAAAAATGAGCCCGAACAGAACAATCATACTCATTAACAGTCAAACAGAGCTACTCTAAAACTATTTGCTGCAAAAATAAAAATTCATTTGATGGGTACAAGCTAGAATAACATACCTTCACTTGGTGCTTCAAACACCTCCGAGAAATAAGTGTTATAGCCTAAAAAATCTAATGCAAAAATGAAATGCCAAGAATAGTGCGAGGGTGGTAAACTCTACTCAATTGAATGCATGTGTCCTATGTATTGAATGCATGGGGCGTCACGTTCCTTGAAAAACATTAACAAATCCATTTTTTCAAACCATGTCATATTTCCATTATCACCATAACCAATCAACGATCAATAATATTCAAAGTATGTGAGCCATTTTGTGCCAAATAACCACATCAACCAAGCATGTAAATGCCAACTCAAATGATGACCACCCATTTTCACATCAAGCCTCACATCCAAATTTACCATTTAAACCACATTCAAAGCGAGTTAATAGTTCATACAACACATATATTCAATATTCAGGTGCTAAGGTATAGTTGTAAGGTGATCGATAGCATGAACATTGAGTTCATGTATTATATCATATACCATATGCATTAATCACTTAATATATTGACCCTTCTATTGCAATATGTTGCCTTTCCTTGTAAGAACCATCACTTTCACATATATCAGATTATATTTAATGAATGTAGTAATATGAAATATGATTTTATAACCAAACCATATTACACTTGTCAATTATTCTAGACTATTCCATATTTTAGAACTCAGCCTTGTAATCAATGCTTGTCAATACTCAACAATTGTATTAGAAAAAAAAAACTTTTAAATTCTCATAAATTTCTTGTATAAGCATTGATATCATTTATGAGTTGAATGTGTGTAGGATAGAATCTTTTTGCATTCTTTATGAACAAAACCTTCTCTTTTTTGTGCTATAAAACTCATAATCAAATAAAAGAAGGAAGCATTATCACTGCACATTGTAGATGAGATTGTTTCGGTAGAGTGACAACATTCGATCTTGGGGCTAATTGAAATTAAACATCTTTTCTTTCTCCCTAGGGGTCCCACCTATGGTTAAATATTTAATATATCATAGATAATAAAAATTTTAATATATGCCTTGCAACTTTTTGCAGGCTGGTGGCTAGTTTATGAGTTTGCGAGTCAACAAGTGGATAAAGGAAAACCTCCATTGCATTGCATGGTGTACAAGATAATCCTTGACTTGAATGCAATCACATGGGTGAGGCATCGCATGAGATTTGACTCCCAACTCCATTTCCCTCCACTTCACCTTCATGAAAAAATACAAATGAGAGCTCCCATCCTCCATTTCCATCAATGCTAAGGTTACGTTGCGAAGCTTGAGCCAAAGTTTGAGAAACCCCTTTCTTCCACTCATCATTCAAGTTGTCTTAGTATCATACTATGCAATTTTTTCCTCAAAAAACACATTGCATAAGGGGATGTGCTGCTAGATCAGAGAGAACCAATTAGGGGAAGCAAAGACCCTCCTATGGAGAAAACTTGGAGACCACTTCTACAAGACTCCCCTAAGGTGGTGATATCATTTATGTTGTATTTCCTTTCCATTGGTTAATAACTTCTTTACTCATGAGAATTCATGTTGAAATCATGTTTACCAACTTGACGAGAACCCTCTAGAGTTCTCATTTTCTTAGAGGTCACATTTAGTGGTTGTTTTTACCCTCATTTCAAATCGTGGTGCCACCAATGACACCATTTTTTTCCAGGGTTAAAATTACAACATTTTGCAACCATGATATGTAATGTTGCTAACGAAAACCTTAAAATCATCCCTCAAGTCAAAAAGTGGTGTTACTAGTAGCACCCCTTTTTTATTTTCACAATTAAAATTACAACTGGTTTGAAACCATGGACTTAAAAATTGGTACCATTGCAACCAAAATTCTGAAATCAACCTTTGAATAAAAAAGTGGTGCTACGAGCAACAACCTTTTGTTTTTGTTTTTTCTTAAATTACAACCTGTTTGAAACCATGGTCTTAACAACTTCTACCATTGCAACCAAAATATTAGAATCATTTGTTAATAAAAAATATGTGTGAGTAGTAGCACCCTTTTTTATTTTGGACTTAAAATTTCAACATTTTTTAAACCATTGCCTACAAAACTGCCATTTTTTGCAATCGAAATCGCTACATTGGCCCCTACTCCACCATCACTCTCCCTTTAAAATAATTAAAAAAAAACCTTTAAAAATAAAACTTAATTATTCTAAAAAAATAAAAAATCTAAAATGAACTTAAGAAATATTAAAAAATAACATTAAGAAATGAAATCATATATATATATATCCAGGTTATAAATCTCAGGGAAAGCCCCCAAGTACTTCTCCTCATTTTCAAGGATGGTATCTAGGGTAAACCCTAGAATATTTAGGGCACGAGACTAGATAATAACAAGGCTTGAAGTCATTACAATACTATACTCATTAAGGGTTCAACATGTCACTCGCAGGAATTGAACCTGGGTGGGGAGATGTTGATCTCTAAACTTGTTTTAAGGGTAAGAGTCAACCTCATAGGATATTCTCACAGAAATGGGGATACCCTCTACATTTTGATAGAGGTGGTGCTCCTTTTTTCTCACTTAACTTATATTATGGTTCTAGATAGTATATTTTTAATTTATCAAACATTAATGCCCGAGAGCGGAGTAGGCATCAAGATAAATAGATATAAAAGATTACGATAGTAGTTTAAAAAAACAAAAAACAAAAGAGTTTGTCCATTCCACCATAACCATTTCCTATACTATAGCAAGTAGAAGGTAAGCATTTGAAGTAAGACACAAAAACCATTGAGAAACATAAATGGTCATTTCCAAAGAACTTTAAATGATTTATACCATTCATATTATAAGGATGTAAAGAAGACACATACTCAAGACTTCACGTTTTAATAAAAGTTAGAAATCACAAAAGTCATGAGCTCCAAAATAGCTCTTTGTGGAGTTTTGATAAAATAATAAATACAAATTCACTATCTAAGATCAAATATAATGTGCGTAAACCAACACTACAAAATATTTGTGAGACTTAAACGAGAAAGTATAGAAATGCATTCATGCTTTCAGACTGGGATGGGGCTCATGTGGGACATATAATAAGTAGGGGAAAATTGGAAGACACAAAGGAGACAGTAAGGAATCTACCTCACGCACAAAGATTGAATGACAAGGCTAGATGATTACAGACCGAGAAAGAAGAAAGACCAAGGGAAATGCTTCAAAACCTATACATATAAAATATAAGTAGTAAATGGTGGATGGAAGATATCTTCTTGTTTGCTAATATTCCTTAAATAAGCAACTCACATAAAACCCTAATTGATGTTACCTTTTTTTGAAACTTGAAGATCACAATGGGCTAGTTATTGCTTTCAACGCACCCTTAAGCCATTCTTCAATATATTCCCGTAACGATGCTACAATTATTTCGTATGTAACCCTAAGAGCGAATAATTCGTCCTCAATTCCTTTCAAATCAAATCATTATTGTTGTGCGACAACCATTTGATCTTCATTCTCATTTACAAAAATGATAAGCCAATGTCTAATTTCATCATTCGAGAAATTTGTGAGTTCATCAAACTCAGTTCCTCATGCAACTTTGTGTGTGCTTAACTCGAATTCCATTTGATCTTTGGGCAATAACACCAAGTCATTTATTAGGTTCGGGCCCTGGAATTCCTTCACTATATCAACAAATTTCAGAAACAATGTACTCCTCCTTCCTTCAAGAATATCATATGTGGCTATCAATTGTTAGAGGACATCTATCCTCCCAAGCCAACCAACCCATATTTTCTTTAATATGTTCTTGGAAGGAAATTCTTTCTTTTTCCTTGTAATCTTGTCTACATTCGATACTCTTGCCACAAAATTACTCAGCACGTTCTTGTAAAAATGATCATCATTTTGTAAATATTTATGCAGATATTTCCTAAGAGAACAAATCATGCCTGTCATGACACTTGAATCAATAAAAATATCCCAAGCTTCCAAAATTATGCTAAGTCTTTTTCTTATGCTTTCAGCCACATATTTTTTGATGTCCATCAAATTTAGCATATTTATTGACCTTGGAGTTTGATTAGTATGATTCTTTAGGGAATTCGTCTAAGATCATAATGGACAAAGGATCTGCAAAAAATGGCCAAGGACCTAGAGCAACTTCGAGCTCACTTATTATTTTCTTTAACTTAGCATTTTTCAACTCTCATTTGGTTATTGAGTGAGCCAACAAATCCCCTGTGGCTTGATGAAATCTAAAAACTCTTGAAGGTCTCACACCTTTAATCTTGATCTTAGAAATCCACTTTCCTGTGACCTTCTTGTCTTTCAAATTGACTTTCCCAATCTAAAATTGTCTAGCCTCTTTATTGTATTTAGCATGGTGTAATGTCACAGGCTCTTCCTAAAAATTAGTTGGCCCATTATGGGATAAATCCTCTACAAACATTTTACTTTCAACCATATGTATTGCCACCCAGGTGGGAACTTCATCAACATCATCAACTTCCATGTATTTCATATTCACTCCCAACTCCCCAGGGTCTTTAGTGTTCCCTTCACTTGTGTTCCTTTTCCTCTTAGGAATAGGTGTGAGCATATGCACTATCTCCAATTGATGCGGAGGGGGATGTTCATCATCTACATTACTGACACATCCTTCATTATTCTCTCTTCCTTCTGTAGTAACTTCACGGTTTTTATGACTAGAAGAGGAACTCTTGTGGGAATGATGGACATAACCACCATCAACGCTAGGCGTGGATATACCTCTTTGTCTATGTTGAGGCTGGTTGGATTCCTCTTGGAGAGGGCCCCTCTTTACATGGGTATTTGAACTCTCTCATGTGTTTGTACCATCATGGGTGACCTGCTTCATCTTAGGAACAATTTTTCTAGTTGTATTGATCACCCTTGTACACACGTGTGTGTCTTTGTTATCATCTGCTCCCTCTGTGATTTCCTCTACCTTGGTAAAATAAGAACTATAACCAATTGAAATCGTGTGAGCCATGATAATTCATTTTGGATCAAAACCTCAACCTCCTTCACACAGAAATAATCAAAGTATCATGACATCTCAATCAAGTTAGATGATTTTTTCACTAAAATACCAACAATATTCTTAAAAGGCGTGGAAATGAATTGTTTCTTTCTCTTTTTTATCAAATAAAGTAAACCACACTTTCTATTGTTTAGACAACTCAGAAACGAAAAAACTGTCACATACAAAACGAGGAAGGAGGAAGAGTTTCCCTTCAAAATAAAAAAATATTCTTTACGTGATTTTTCCTCGAATATATATACTCTTTTTCCGACAAGAAAGTTTACAGTTGTCTCTGTGAGCCTGTCTGGATCTATCCTTGTAAGCATACATCTAAATTCCCTAACAAAGGAATCTTGAATTTGATAAAAATGAAAAGGTGCCTTATGTCTCCTTAACATGGCATACCAAAACTGAGTTGGGTCCTCATTGAAATTGACATTACCCCTTGGGGGCATGCCTTCAAATGTGTTGCAGTAAACTGGAGCAAAAATGAGATAATAGGTCATGAAGAACCTCTTGGTCTGAATGAAATTTGAAGAATATACATGACATACAAAGAAATGAAGAAATGAAGAATATACATGACATATCTGGGGACATAGGAAGTGGAGTCCTGACCCACCAGATGTGGAAAGAGCCATGAGAACTCCTTATATGGATTAGCTAACATGCATATGTCAATATAGCTAGGATTACTCAAACTAACAATGGGTTGAACCAAAAAATCCTTGAGCAACTTTGACCCACTAGAGTGAGAATTTGAGAAAGAATTTGCTTAAGAGAGACTAAGGACTTTGTCTGGTACTGGAAGTCACAAAATCCTTCTAAAATTATTCAGGGTCAAGGGGACATAAGTCTTTCCACTTCCATTTACCTTGGTCAATTTGTACTTGGAATTGAACCTACTAGCACACCCCGATACCAGCTCTTTGAAATCAAATACTTTGGGCATGTACTCATCTTTGGCTATCCCCTACATCCACACTTTGTTCTTATGCTTATCTTCTTGTGAGAGATTAGAATACCACTTGTCGGATACATACCATTGGAACTCTTTGATTTTACGAGCTAGAGAGTTCATTGTATCTCCACAAAATGGTTCCCCCATTTTCATGTTCGCCATCTCTTTCACTTTTATTGTGCTTACGTATATGTGAGGATTATTCATACAAATTAGATTTTCCATCGTATAGGCAGTAATAATTAATAATCTTAAAATAACATTCAATCCCATATGTTCGTACTTGCCTCATTATACATTTGGTGCATGCCATTAATTAATGGTAATTGTCATTTGTGTGCAAAAGACTTGGGGAGAAAGTGTGAAAAATAAGCCTCATTAATCAACAACAATCGTCCTTATCATGTGAAAGTTGCATGAAAGATGTGCCATAATTACCTTAAAAATAGAAATTGTGCTCCATTCGGAATGCGGGATGTGTGAAGACATGAAGGTGTGTGAGGATGTGTCAAGTGTTATTCCTCTGCATGGGAATCAAAGGGTGTTGGGGAATTAAACTAAGTCCAAAACTTGTGAATGTAGAATGAGGGGATCAAGAAAGCACGATGTAGAGTGCAGAATGATCGGGTAAGCTTTGCGGGAAGTTTTCTCCACCTCCACATTACAATACTTTTGCAACATGTTGAAAGACACAACATTGGTGCAAACAAAGAAAGTTCCTCCCACTTCTGCATAGGTGGGGCATTTTTTAACAAGGGGTCAAGAAAATGTAAAGTTTGTATAAAATAAGGTAAATGTATCAAGAAGAGTATAGCAATCATTCCTCCCAACCACCCGAGATAAACCCAATTGAGGAAATCACACACACACAATATATAAAAACTTAATATTAAAAAAAATATGTTAAAAGGGTTATAAAACAATTTTTTATTTATTTAATATATATTTTTTATAATTTGTTTTTTTAAGTACTTTTGTTATGTTTTTCTATATATATATATTTTTTTTTCATAATATCATTTTTAAATGTTGTCTTTATTCTTTTTTATCAAAATAAAATTACATTGTCATATGGGCCTCAAGGCATTCAAAACTAAGGCTTTGTAGTCAGTTGGAGCAAACTCTGCATGCATGCCTTGTGAATCAGTGAGCTATATCAATAAAAATATTGTTGTTCCTTGACTTAGTAGGACACTAATTACACCTTTCATTATCAATATCATAAAATTTTCCACTATCACAAATCTCTTAGTTGTATATTCAAAAAAATATGGTTGTCCCATGATTTAAAAAGACAAAATTACCTCTTTCAAAAGGCCAATCTAGAATCTGTCCATTGTCAGAAAAAGGACATTATATCCATGGTGCATGAGGGAGATCAATTGTGTGCCCATCCTGAAAGATGAAAATAGTCCAAGTACCATGCTCCAACCCCAATGCCTCTTTTGAAAGGCCATCCACTATCATGTTCCTATCCCTATATATATGAGACAAAGAAATGTGCATGAAGGCCATCGTCTGTTGTATATAATCAAAAAGCGGTAACAAATTAAAATTTCTAGGAGATGCTTCCTTTCGAATCCATCGGATATAAAGAATCCCCCAAAATGTGTAGTTGTGTAACACCATATTCTTGAGCCATCAATTCACAATAGTTGTTAGTTTCCTACCCAATGTCAACTTTGAAAGCTATGTTATGATTTGAGGAAAGATACAAGATTCCTCCTGAGCCTCCTATTGTAGGATTCCCTTGAGAGACATTGTTACCCCCTTAACATTTAGGGGTAACTAGAGGAGTTTTTTCTCCCATGATCCTTGCAATAAACAACAGTTCCAAATACAATATCCATGGTTCTCCATAGACAATTGATTGATGACATTTCCCACATTTTTCTTAGCTCACTCTCATTCGATGATTACAATGCTTGACATACATGGGGTACCTTGTTTCATTGATTCATATTAAGTGTTAATGCCTTATGTATTTGTCATGAAATTAGTGACCATTCACTGAGTCAAATAATGGATCATGGTGCTCTAAATTTGTGTCTTTAGCCTTGTTTAACCTTGGTGCTCATCATCGTATTCTAGATAAGTGTTATCACTCCTAGGTTGAATTGTACTAATGAGGGGATTTGAGAGGGATATCATGTCCATGTTCCAATCCATACTTAAAATTTTCCATCCTTCTTGATTTCAGTTATCTCCCTCATGGGTTGGTTGTTAGTATGTCACACTTATAGGTTCATGCTTCATAATCTCATAAGGATCTTGAATGTTTGAGATTGATGTAACTTAATAAAAAAGAAAAAGAAGAAAGCAAGATGTAAAGCAAAATGAAAAGAAAAGAAATGTCAAAAAACAAAGGAAACAAAGCATGAACAATCCCCTCTTTCTATGAGGCCCGTTACCCCCTCACATCTAAGGGTAACTAGAGGAGATTTTTTTCTCCATGATCCACAATGCATATAATAGTTCTGATGATGAAATTTTGGATTTTCCACAAATAGTAACCCACATATGCCTCCCATTACATTCTAAGCTCACTCACATCATATGGCATGGTGCATGACGTACTGAGCTTCCTTTTTTTGATACTTCATATTGAGTGATAATGTCAATGCTTTGGGAATGCAAATAATAATCATGGGTTGAATTGAATTATGAATCACAATGCTTTGAATTTATACCTTTTTCCTTGTTTCACCTTGGTGGTCATCATCGTCTCCTAGTCAAGTGTTGTCACTCTTGGGAAAAGTTGTACTATTGGAGGGCCTTAATAGGGGTAACATGTCCATATCTTAGTCCACACATAACACACTCCATCTATTCCCTCTTTGTTATCCTATATTTTGGGTTCATTGCGATATGTCACCTATAAAGGTTCGTGCCTCATAATCCCCATGAGAAGGATCTAGAATGCTCGAGGTTGATGCAACTTGATATAAAAAATGATATACCAAGCTACCTTTTTTTGATACTTCATATTGAGTGATAATATCAATGCTTTGGGAATGTAAATAGTAATCATGGGTTGAATTGAATTATGAATCAAGATGCTTTGAATTTATACCTTTTTCCTTGTTTCACCTTGGTGGTCATCATCGTCTCCTAGTCAAGTGTTGTCACTATTGGGCAAAGTTGTACTATTGGAGGGCCTTGATAGGTGTAACATGTCCATATCTTAGTCCACACATAACACACTCCATCTATTCCCTCTTTGTTATCCTATATTTTGGGTTCGTTGACATATGTCACCTATAAAGGTTTGTGACTCATAATCCCCATGAGAAGGAGCTAGAATGCTCGAGGTTGATGCATCTTGATATAAAAAATGATATAGAAAGAGAAAATGCTATAATTCAAAATGCAATGTAAAGAAACAAGAAAAAAAAGCAAAGTCTAAAAAACAAGAAAGAAAGAGAAGCATGAGCTCCACCCCTCGCTAAGAGGCCATCACCCCAAGTCCTATGCAATGAATGCATACATGATAAAAGGACTTAGCAAATGAAAATTAAAAGCCAAAAAAAGTTGAATCAATAAAGAAAATGACAAATATGGGTTTGGAAAGACACAATGTTGAGGAAAGGGTAACTCGTTGCCTAAGTGCTTCCTCATACAAAGACACTCATGAGGATGACTATGATAAACATAGTTACCAACTTAACGAGAAATGTAACCTAAAAATGAGAACTTTGGCCCAAAAAACCCATATTTTTGCGTCAAAACACCAAAATCAACCCCTGTTTCAAAAAGTGGTGATAGCGATAACACCCTTTTTTGGGGGTAGTTAAAATTGAGACTTGATTCAAATTGTGGCCTTGACAACCTATACTATTGTGGCATATTGACCCTTGAATTGAAAAACGATGCTTCTAGTAGCACCAATTTTATTTTTAGAGTTAAAATTATGAATTAATTGAAACCGTAGCATCGACAATTGGTACCATCGCAAATGAAAACATTAAGATCAACTCCTAAACTTGAAATATGAAAAAAATGTTTATTAATTATTTTTAAAAAATTACGTTAAAAAATGAAAAGAAAAAAAATCAATAAACAAGTTAAAAAAAATAAAAAAAAAACACCTTTAAAATAAAATAAAATTGCATTTCATAATTTAAAAAAAAATAAAAATAAAAAATCAACATAAAACTTTAAAGAGAATGATTTTTTTTTAAATACCCCCTAAAAACTAAGTTTCATTTAAAAAATATGAATAAAAAAAACACATAAAATACAAACCTAAAAACAATTAAAAACCAAAAAAACAAAATAAAAAATAAAAAAACTAATAACCATTAAAAATAAGAATACTAAAAAAACAAAAACAAAAATAATTAAAAATAACTATTAAAAATAGAAATAGAAATTAATATTAAAAATAGAAATAGAAATTAATATTGAAAATTGAAAATAAAAAGAAAAAAACAAATAAAAAAATAACTAATATTAAATAGAAATAATATTTAAATTAAAAATTAAAAAAATAAATTAATAAAGAAAATAGAAAATTAAACTAAAAAAATGATTTTTTTAAAACACAAATTAAAAATAAATGAATTAAAAAAACCAAAATTAAAAAAAAAAAAAAATATTGAGAAAATACAAAGAAACGAGGGAAGGTGATACCAGGAATCGCCCATGCACCACCCAACCCCTCCCTCCCTCCCTCCCCCCTCCTTCCTTCACGTGCGACCTGCAAAGTAGGATGACATGTCGTAGCCTATAGGTGGCCTGCTCTGCAGGTCGTGCATGAAGGGAGGGGGAAGGTGGGGGCAGAGGGAGTGAATGACGGGTGCAGGGGCACATGTGATTCCTGGAATCACTCTCCCTCTGTTTCTTTGGTTTTTTATATATAATTAATTTTGATTTTGATTTTTTAAATTCATATCTTTTAAATTTATTATTATTATTTTGTTATTTTATTTTATTGAAATTTTGAAGTTTCAATATAGATTTCTATTTTATATTAGTTAATTTTTTTTTAATTGTTATTCGCTCTTTTGGGTTCTTTCTTAAATGTTTTATATTAGTTAATTTTTTTTTTAATTGTTATTCGCTCTTTTGGGTTCTTTCTTAAATGTTTTTAGTTTTTAATTGTTTTTAGGTTTGTATTTTATGTGTTTTTTTTTTTAATTTTTATAATACCATAAGAAACTATCATCATGGTCAACTATATATTGTTATTATAGTTTTTAATTGTTTCTAGGTTTGTATTTTATGTGTGTTTATATATATATATATATATATTGTTATTATAAAATTTATTTTTTTTTGAGGTTTTTTTTTTTAAGTTTTATGTTGATTTTTAATTAATTTTTTTAATTATGTTATGCATTATTTTTTAAAGGTGTTATTTTTTGTTTTTACTTATTTACAATTTTTTTTTTTCATTTTTTAACATAAATTAAAAAGAAAAATGAATTAATAAACATTTTTTCAAGTTTCTAGTTTATGAGTCAATTTTAACGTTTTCATTTGCAATGGTACTAGTTGTTGACACTATGATTTCAATTAACTCATAATTTTAATTCCAAAAATAAAATTGGTGCTACTTGAAGCATCACTTTTCAATTTGAGTGTCAATTTGTTGCAATGGTATGAGTTGTCAAGGCCGCGATTTGAATCAAGTCTCAATTTTAACCCCCCCCCCAAAAAAAAGGGTGTTTCCAATAGCACCACTTTTGAAATGGGGGTAAAAATAGTCACTTAATGTGACCTCTAGAAGAAAAAGAACTCTAGAGATTTCTTGTTAAGTTGGTAACTTTGTTCATATATAAACTTTCACGACTATGCCACCACCCATGAAGTAAACCCCAAATCAAACCATATCCCATTGCAATTGCTCCTTTATGGGTTTCTTGGGACACACTTCTTATCCTGTGTATTGCCACACCTAAAAATGGGTAATAATGATCCTCCCATACCTAAACTTGGAAAATTTATAACTTTGTAAGTGAGTGTGAAGTTTGAAGAGGATAGTTAATGTGATCTATCTAATGGTTTTTGCATTGACATGACTCACTTATATGCTGTGTTTGAATTGTGCACATGCCTCCAGTTTTGATGGTGCATTGGACTACATGATCCCCTCTTTGGATGATGGATTGCATATTTGATTGACACCTTGGCCCTTTGCAGGACAATGAGGGGATATTAGCACACTTGATGGAGGTCGCCCCCACTATTTGAGAGAGGTTGTTCCACACTTTTGGGATGATAGTCATTGTATCATTATATTATTTGTCATCTATCTCGATGCTTTTAGAGTGGAAACAAATGAAGGAATCAACTTGCAGGGTCATTTTAGTGGTAGGTCTTAGTTTGGAAAAACAGGGTTCAAAACCTTCCAGAGTCATTTAAAGGCACCAAACAACATTTTTTGGGCTTAAAACATTCCCAACATAGTGTAGAGCCCGTGATGTTATTATACACATTGAAACCTTTCCAATGGTGCAAAAAACGTGTAAATCAGAGTATGTATGCAAAAGTGATGTCTCTTGCAAGTTGACCTACTGTGTTGACTGGCATGGTATGAGAGGATGCCACGTCGATCCCCGTTACTCATGGATATGGGGCTAGCCATCTATTCAAATTCAAGAATATTATAGAAGGTTCAAAACCTTATCACAATTGAGGGTTGAGGAAGTAAAAAACCTACCCCTAAATGGCTATCGGGCTATATTAAATATAAAGCCACTAGGAGGAGAAGGGGTTCTATTGGCATGTTTACATGCATAGTGTGCTTGTCATTGATGGCAAGAACAACAACAACGATGACATGTCTACATGCAAGAACAACAACAATGATGGCATGTTTACTGGTAGAGTGTGCTTGTCATTGATGGCAAGATCAGAGTGTGCATCGATGTCAAAACAGGAACAATGTAGCTCAAGTGAAGAAGCAAACAATATGCAGTGATCAAGGCTCAGGAGAGATAGCATTCTGAGATGAGCAGATGAGATCCCATACATCAAGGCTCGCAGAAGGATCAAAGGTTGTGGCCTTTGACACTTAGAGATTTGAGAAAGCCAAAGCTTAGAAGGAGGAGCGATAATGGCCGTTGGAACACCAATCCTGAATACCCGATGTCCGTTAGATCAAAATCTAGTGACCAGAGGAAGCGCAGAGGAGAAGTGTAGATCTAATCTATTGTATTTGAGCGCCAAGTACCAACAACCATTGGATCTAGTATAACTGGGAAGAGGATAAGGTTGAGAGCCATCCTCCAACTCCGCGAAATGCGAAATCATGATAAGATCTAAACTGTTGGATCCAAAGGACACGTGGCGAGAGATCAACATTTCGCTGACTCACGAGCTAGAGAAGTCAAAGGTGAGAGCTGTAGGAACTCGCGATATGCGAAGTCGCGAAATGATTTGAGTTGTCGGATCACCAAGGATATGGACCGCTGATTTGATATGAAGTCAGAGTCCACTATATTGATTGCAGTTGTCGATCAGAGGGAGAGATCTCGAGCGTTGATTTGATATGAAGCATTTCATAGTTTCGCGAGTTGAGAGATTCAAAGCAACTCACAGTAGGAAATCGTGAAATGTGAAATCACGATTTGATCGCAGCCGTCGATCAAAGGGAAAGATCTGGACAGTTAATTCGATATGGAGTATTTCAGATTTCACGAGTTGGGAGATTCAAGGCAACTCGCAGCACAAGATCACGAAATGCAAAATCGCGAAGCACCCTAGTGCATGGCCCCAGGTCACAACTATAGGTCACATGAAGGAAGGGGCTTAAAAGACAAAGAAGCCATAGTTGACTGGCTGTAACTTCCAAAATGCAGTGATGAAATCGGCCAAAGAACTCGAGGAGCTACAGGGTGATCGCCAGAGAAGATGAAAAGTCTTGAGGTAACTGCCAGTGGAATGAAGACTAATCATAGAGACAATTGACAGATGGAAAAGTGTCGAAGATTGTAACTACAACAGAGAGGATAAGCTCCACTGTGACAGAGAAGACGAAGAGTCTCACTCTCAAAGAAGGCAGAGAATATCAGGGTAAGCCCAGTGATGATGAACGCATGGAGCTAATAGCTAGAGAAGATGAAGAGTTCATATGATGATCAAGTAGATGACTCGACGCGGGAAAGAAATGCACAATAGAGAAGTGAAGGAATTTTACTAGTTAGTCATACAGTTGTAAGGAAGAGAGGCAGTGAACAATCTGTAGGGAAGAACAATAGTGTAGTGAAGAACATGTAGAGGCACTGCACAGAGGATACAGTTGATGCACAAAGAATATAAAAACGCAAAACAAAGAAGAGAGGTGTGCTGCGGTTGAGAGTGTTTCATGCGGGTAGAAGCATGCTGTGTGTAGGAGATGAAGCACACATAAGAGGCATGGTGCATAGAATGGAAATAAGACATAGATCATAAAGCGAAGAAGAAGAAAGGAACATAAATGCATATCTGAGAGAAAAACATAAAGCGCAACAGATGTGAGGAAAGAGACACTGATGTAGGAAGATATGAGCAGTGTACCAGAATAATGATGAGACTGGTAAGCAATAGATAAATGTTGTATCACTGTGATAAATTCAAGAAAGAAAAGATTTATACTCCAGGGTGGTTGGGAGGTGCTAGGGAGGATTGTTGTCCTCGGAGTTTCAAGTGGGTGCTTTAACACAGGGAGTTGTATCTTCCATCTAGTTGCAGCCAGAGAAACCGGGGTGGAGGGTGGTGCAAGGGAGAACTATTGTTCTTTGTTATACAGGTTGGTGCCTGTGTGACTGGAAGTTGGTGCTTCCTTCTAGTGGGTGCTAGAGAAACTAGGGAGTTGGTGCTTCCTTCTAGTGGGTGCTAGAGAAACTAAAGAGTTGGTGCTCTCAACAAGTTGCAGCTTGAAGAACAGAGGTGGTAGCCTCACAATGAGTTGGTGCTCATAAGAATGATAATGTATAGAAAATAAAGATTACTTATCATATCAAGAAGAAGGGTTTTTTTCCCTTTATGGGTTTCCTCAGGAAATATCTGTCTCTGTTTATTTCATGTATGTGATTGATGTTGAATATTATATTGCTTACCTCCCTGCATTATTGTATTTTCATTGAGTGATTTGTAAAGAGTTTAAAATAAGCATAATTGTTTAAGCATGACAACAACTGATTCACCCCCCCCTTTCAGTTGTCCAACAATTGGTATAAGAGTGAGTTCCCTTTATTTAAGGTAGATCCTAGGGTTTAAACATGACTAGAAATGGAGGAACTTCAACCAATAAGGCCCCCCTGTTCATTGAAACAAACTTTGGCTTCTGGAAAGTTAGGATGAGAACCTATATAATGGCTTTAGGTGCAGATGTCTGGGATGTGGTAGAGACTGGTTATGTAGAGCCGGTTGTATTAGCTTCCAAGGATGACAAGATAGAATTCAGCTTCAACGCTAAGGCTATGAATGCTATTCTGAGTGGGCTTGCAGAAGAAGAATTTGTAAAAGTTATGCACTTAGAAACTGCCAAAGCAATGTGGGACAAACTGATTAACATCTATGAAGGTAATGAGAAGGTAAAGGATGCCAAGCTTCAAACCTACAGATTACAGTTTGAACAACTAAATATGAATGAGGATGAGACAGTTAATAAATTTTTCTTAAGAGTTGAGGAGCTTGTGAATTCCATGAAAGGTCTTGGTGAGAAGATTGAAGACATATTACTAGTTCAGAAGATCTTAAGATCTATGCCTGATGGATTCAATCCAAAAGTTTCTGCAATAGAGGAACTGAATGATCTTAAGAATATGTCTATTGATCAACTCCTAGGAACTCTAACTACTTATGAAATGACGATTAGTAAAGATAAATATACCACTAGAGAAGCATCATTTAAAGCAGTCAAGAATGAGGATTCTGAGGCTGATGAAATTGAAGAAAAAATTGTGAGAAGACTAAAGAAATGATCAGGCAAGTACCAAGGCAACTTTCCCTTCAAATGTTTTAACTGTGGAAAGATAGGTCACTTTGCATCTAAGTGTCCACACAAGCAAAATGACCAGAACTCTGAAGGAGAAGAGAAGTACAAACACAAGAGATTTGGAAAAAAGAAAAGTTTATGTGTAAACAATGATGACTCTTCCTGTGAAGATAAGGTAAATGACTTCATTCTTATGGCCAAATATTATTATGATAATAAAATCCCAGGAAGTGATGCTAATGATGAAGAAGTTGTGGTTGACTTGGAAGGAGAGCTGATCAGTGCTTTCGAAGAGATTGACATACTCAGACTTAAGAAGAGAAAGCAAAAACAATTGTTGATACAATTCAAGAAAGACAGTAAAAAAACAGATGAAGACTTTGCCCTACTAAAAGTGGAATTAGAAGAGGCAAAGAAAATCAAAGACATTTTGAAACAACAATTAATAAAAAAGAAGGCAATATTTGAAGCTCTGGAAGAAGTAGTGAAAACTAGGAAAGAGTTGGAGAAGTTTCAAGCTTTGTATCATCAAAATATATCAAGTATCAAAGCCTCATAAGGATTAGCCATCATTCTGAATCAATAAAGGAATCCAAAGTTGAAAACTGGTTTGGGTTATGAAGAGGGATCAAGTAGTGGTCAACTAAGCAACAAAGACTCCATCAAGTTTGTCAAATCTACAACCAATGACAACAACAAACTTGCATAAACAAAGGAAGATAATCAACCACCCATGAGGACTAAAGAAAAAGGTGCCAGAAGTGAATCTGTAGAAAAAATAAATAATACACCCTCTGCTCAAGAAAATCATCAACATGGAAGAAATCGACATTCTCAATAAGACAACCATTTTCCAGGTACACAGATTTTTTCTATGGATATTGTTTCTACTGTTCTAACTTTGGCCACAAAGCTGTAAATTGTTCCTTAAGATTTAGACATAAGCAATCAAGACACCCAAGGAATAAATATCTTCCACAACAAAGAATGAGACAGCCAAGTAACAAACAACCACATATTGCAAATGGTCAAATTAATTTTAGAGACATGAAACTAAGGAGGTCAAGAAATAATGAACAGTCAATGAGTAGACAACGTTGCAACAATCACTTTGACCTATTGAACAATGAGCTTGAATTCTATAACTTTCATAACTTCGACCACAAATCTACAAATTTCCATTTGAAGAACTACAAAGAAGATCCAAGGATAAATCTCTTAGCTAGAAAGGCCAACACATGGAAAAGGAAAGATAGTGAAAAATGTGGTCTAGTACTTTCAACTAAAAAAAAAGGACTCCTGGAATATAGACAATGGATGTTCCAAGAACATGACTGGAGAAAAGGATAAGCTTCTGCCTATAAGCAAAAGAAAAATAGGAAATGTGATCTTTGAAAATGACGAACCAGGTAAAATCAAGGATAAAGGGATGGTGAGCTTGAGCAATGGCAAAGGAGATTCCCAGGATGATCTGCTTGTAGATGATTTGAAACATAATTTGCTCAGTATAAGTCAAATATGTGACAGAGGCTATGAAGAGGTGTTTACGTCCAAAGATTTTAAGGTGAAAAATGTAAACTCGGGACAAGTGGTGGATAAAGGCATAAGGGCAGATAATGATGTTGATATTGAATCCTCCCATGCAAGATAAGAAGAAGTAGAAGAAGAATCATGTCATAAGCCAGAAGCAGAAGTTGTGAAGGTTGAGAAGTCAAACACACAAATCAAGTTCTTGAACAACTCCATGACCCTAGATGAGATCTTGGATAGTCAGATATCACCAAATGACAAATCCGATCTTGGATACAACAAGGAAGAAATAAATACTCCTAAGAAGTCTAACACAGGTCCTGCATTTGTAAAAAAGAAAAGCAGGTATGAGAGTGTTTGTAATAATTTTTTCTTGTAATGAATATGGTCATAAAAGCCTTGGATTGTAGGCATCATGGAAGAAAAATGAATTTACTGTAATAGAAGATCAAAGAAGCATGACAGGGGGAGTCATTCAGTTATGACAAGAAAAGGTTGATGAAGGAGTCCCAGTGAGAGAGGTGAGAAATATTGAGTCTGCTACAGAGGACACAGCTGAAGCTGAAGACGAACATGTCCAAGAATCAGAAGGAGAAGACTGTGGGTTAGATACAAATAAGAGAATCCATCCTGTCAGGGGGAGTATGTATTGGTTGAATATTTGATACCTCCGACAAGTACTGCAAAAGCTCAGAGGGAGCATGTTTTATTTGACATTGTTTTCAAAGGGGGAGAAAAGGAGTGGTCTGGATGCTATAGTTGGAGGTCCAAACAAATTAGCGTAGTCGTTCAGGGTTGCCACCAATGCCAAAGGGGGAGATCGTTGGCATGTTTACAGGCAGAGTGTGCTTTTCATTGATGGCAAGAACAACAACAATGATGGCATGTCTACAGGAAATAACAACAACAACGATGACATGTTTAGAGGTAGAGTGTTCTTATCATTGATGGAAAGATCAGAGTGTGCATCGATGTCAAAACAGGAAGAGCGTAAGCTCAGTTGAAGAAGAAAATAGTATGTAGAGATCAAAGCTCAGGAGAGATAACGTTCTGATATGCACAGAAGAGATCCCATACATCAAGGCTCATAGAAGGATCAAAGGTCGTGGCCTTTGACACTTAGAGATTTGAGAAAGCTAAAGCTTAGAAGGATGAGTGATAATGGCCGATGGATCACCAATCCAAAATACTCAATGTATGTTAGATCAGAGTCCAGTGACCAGAGGAAGCGCAGAGGATAAGTACAGATCTGATCCGTTTGATCTAAGCACCGAGGACCAACAACCGTAGGATCCAGTATAACTGTGAAGAGGATAAGGCCGAGATCCATCCTCCAACTTTGCAAAATGCGAAATCACGATAAGATCTGAATCGTTGGATCCAGAGGACATGTGGCGAGAGATAAACATTTCGCTGACTCACGATCTAGAGAAGTCAAAGGTGAGAGTTGTAGGAACTCGCGATATGCGAAGTTGGGAAATGATCTGAGCCATTGGATCAACGAGGATATGGACTGTTGATCTGATATGAAGTCAAAGTCTGCGATATTGATTGCATCCGTCAATTAGAGGGAGAGATCTCGATCGTTGATTTGATATGAAGCATTTTCGAGTTTCGTGAGTTGAGAGATTTGAAGCAACTCACAACAGAAAATTGTGAAACGAGAATTCGTGATTTGATCGTAGCCGTCGATCAAAGGGAAATATCTGAACCGTTAATCTGATATGGAGTATTTCATATTTCATGAGTTGGGATATTCAAGGAAACTCACAGCATAATATCGCGAAACGCGAAATCGCGAAGCACCCTAGTGCATGGCCCCAGGTCACAGCCAGAGGTCACATGAAGGAAGGGGCTTAAAATCCAAAGAAGCCATAGTTGACTGGCTGTAACTTCCAGAACGCAGTGATGAAATCAACCAGATAACTTGAGGAGGTGCAGGGTGATCGCCAGAGGAGCTGCAAGGTGATCGCCAGAGGAGCTGAAGAGTCTTGAGGTAACTGCGAGTGGAATGAAGACTGATCATAGAGATAATTGACAGATGGAAAAGTGTCGAAGACTGTAACTGCAATAGAGAGGATAATCTCGACTGTGATATAGAAGACAAAGAGTCACACTGCCAGAGAAGGAAAATAATCTCAGGATAAGCCCAGTGATGATGAACTCATGGAGCTAACGGATAGAGAATATGAAGAGTTTGTATGATGATCAAGTAGATGACTCGACGCGGGAAAGAAATGCACAACAAAGAAGTGGAGGAATTTTTCTAGTTAGTCATACAGTTGTAAGGAAGAGAGGTAGTGATCAATCTGTAGGGCAGAAAAATAGTGTAGTGAATAACATGTAGAGGCATTGTGCAGAGGATGTAGTTGATGCATAGAGAATATAAAAATCCAGAACAAAGAAGAGAGGTGTGTTGCGGTTGAGAGTGTTTCATGCAGGTAGAAGCATGCTGTGTGTAGGATCTGAAGCACATAGAAGAGGCATGGTGCATAGAATGGAAATAATACACAGATTATAAAGCACAAAATAAGCAAGGAACAAAAATGTATATTCAAGAGAAGAACAAAAAGCACAAAAGACGCGAGGAAAGAGACACTGATGCAGGAAGAGCAGAGTAGTGTAGCAGAACATTGATGAGACTGGTAAGTCATAAATAACTGTTGTATCACTATGATAAATTCAAGAAAGAAAATATTTATATTCCAGGGTGGTTGGGAGGTGCTAGGGAGGACTGTTGTCCTTAGATTTTAAAGTGGGTGCTTGAACACAGGAAGTTGTAGCTTCCATCTGGTTGCAACTAGACAAACTAGGGTGGCAGAGTGGTGTAAGGGTGAATGATTGTTCTCTGTTATACATGTCAGTGCCTGTGTGACTGGAAGTTGGTGCTTCCTTCTAGTGGGTGCTAGAGAAACCAGAGATTTTGTGCTTCCTTCTAGTGGGTGCTAGAGAAACCAGGGAGTTGGTGCTTCCTTTTAGTGGGTGCTAGAGAACCAGGAAGTTGGTGCTTCCTTCTAGTGGGTGCTAGAGAAACCAGAGAGTTGGTGCTCTCAATAAGTTGCAGCTTGCAAAACATAGGTGGTAGCCTCACAATTATTTGGTGCTCATAAGAATCATAATGTACATAAAATAAAGATTACTTATCATATCAAGAACAAGAGGTTTTTTCCCTTTATGGGTTTCCTTAGGAAATATCTGTTTCCGTATATTTTATGTGTGTGATTGATGTTGAATATTCTATTGCTTACCTCCCTGCATTATTGTGATTGTCATTGAGTGATTTGTAAATAGTTTAAAATAATCATAATTCTTTAAGCACGGTAACATCTGATTCACCCCCCATCTCAGTTGTCCAACAGGTTCCATTACATGTTATTGTGTTTTGTTCCATAACAGAGAAGAACAACTGGGAGTGGGAAATTAGAGAGAATAACAGAGGAGGTTAATGTTTTGTAATAATCTAACATTCCACAGGTCTTAGATGACTCCATAGAGAGTTCTTCTTTGTACTTTCATTATTTCCATACTAGAGAAAAGAGAGAAAACCAACTATTATCTCTCCAGGAGTCCTTCTAGGTTGTAGTTCGAAGAAGCCTGGTAACTTAACTAATATCTCAATGGTGTAGTGTATTGGATCAAGATGAATAACTCACTTACTGGTTTTTCTCTCTCAATACAACTTAAGTACATATTAGGTAGGACAAGGCCTTCAAGAGCTGTTAATCAGATGGTTTATTGAATCAGGTGGGTGAAGAAAACTAACTATATCAATCATACCATACACATTTAAAACATATATGATGGACAAATATAACTAGGAATGATCACTTATGAATCTTTGTTTATGAAATAAAAAGGTGAGATGATAGTCACCAACAATTTAAATAAACTCAGACAGAGAACATAGTTCAATCATAAGTACATAAAGCATAGGGAAGATGGAAATCTGACAACAACAATGAAAGAAGCTTGTGAAACTGAATATATTTCAAAAAGGGTCTTGTTACAATAATAACATCATAGTGTAGTATCCAAATTTGAAACTTTAGTCTATAAAATTTATAGGCTTTATATCCTTTACAAGAAGTTTCAGATCCTCAAAAGATGGATCTGATAACCTCTTCTCCTATCTCAAATTCAAAATTGTGAGGTGGCTGGAAAAGACAAAAATTTATGGAAATTTTCTTCTCAAAGATTTACCCATATCTCTCTAACCATAAATGATGTGTACAAACTGGAAGAGCATTTTGTATATTGGTTTGTTTTTAGAAAAAACCTCTCTCATTTATTTGAGATTCATTTTCATTTGCCCGGGATATGCATTTCAAAAACATGTGTCAAACAGGGAAATTTTGAGATCCGAAAATTAGGGCTTAGAGATGAATTCGATTCTCCCAATATATGACACCTGTAGGAAAAATGAGAGAGGTTATTTGTATTTGACATGTTAGAAACAAAAAAAACCTCCCGTTTCTCAAAATGATTCTCCAGTCACTCAGAATCATCATTTGAAAATGATGACTCAACATAGTAAAAAACCATCTTTTCTACACTTTCGGTGGCTAAAATAGCCCCGACTTTCACATTTAAGCTGCTGAAAGCTAGGGATTTCAGTGGCTTAGAAGCCCTTTTGGAAAGGCGCTTAGCCACCGAAACCTGAGTTTTTGCATTTTTGAAATAAAGATCAAATCCGATGTTTTTCAAACTTTATAACAAACCTAAGGCTCTAAAAAATGAACCTTAAAAAATTTAGAAATGTATTTTTCAATGACTTCCTATCACCTAAAATAAAAAAATTTGACTGTGTTATTTGAGAAGATAACATCCGGCTCCTTTTGGGGATGAAATCCTCCTTGAGAGGTTTCAAGAACCTCAACTCCAATGCTTTTCCTGTTGGGCTATGGAGTCATTTGGCCTGTGAAACTGATCTTCTGCGAACCTATAACTTGCATGTAGCCTTTGCCATTGGGCTATGGAGTCATTTTTCCTTTAGAATTGATCCCCTACAAACCCGTAGCCTGCGTGTATCCCACCTGTAGCCTTTGCAAAAGATATCTAGATCCTGGAAAACTGGATCAAATTTACTTAAAATGGAAAGTAAAAAATAGTTCAAAGAGAATAGGAAAATATCCTATTTACTAGGTCAACTCCTTATCTTAAGTATCTTCATGTCCTTCAAAATCTTCGACAACTGCAATAGATCCTTAGAGACTGATAGAAAATTCGAAATTGCCACCTCTGCCTAAAAGACATTTTTTTTTACCAAAATTAGGTAGCAAACTCAATCTTCTCCTCTTGTTGGCACCCTTTAAAACTAGAACAAAAACCCAATAATGATGCTATTAATTATTATATATCATTAGAAACTGTCCTCATGGCATTCAGATCAAGGGAACTCAGATCTGTGAAAAAATAGTAGCTTTCTGCCCTGTTCTGTGCTTTCGGTGGCTAGGAGTGCCAAAATTCTAACATGTAAGCTACTGAAAGATCTGCTTTCTGTGGCTAATGAACAGTTGAAATGTATGCCTAAGACATGGAAAATCCTGCTTTATAACATTTGACAGAATTGCAAAAATGCATTTTCTCTTAACTTACTGATCTTTAAGGCTGCTCCTTTGATCATGTTTTCTTGTCTGCAACAACTATGATGAGATATGCCTTTGTTTGCACGAGTGATAATAATTTTACCACAAATGAATGTACCAAATATGACACATGTTCCTCCAAGCACAGAAGGAAACATAGCATCTAAAACACATGGTTCAATTAGCATAGAAATATCAGCTGCAAGCTTGACAGAGCCAAGCCAAGGTATATTTTGGATTTGAATGCTAGTTGAATAAGAGTAACAATTTGTGAAATAGAGTTCAAAGATTAATTCTAATATTATTGCTTTAAGCATCACATGAAATCCTATACTGTGTGTTGAAACCTTTAGCAAAAGTTCCCCTGTATCTATGGCATAATCACTGCTCCAATCTAGTAGATTATTGATAGAAGTAGAAACTATATTCAGATTTCTCTAGTCATGATTTGATTTTCTAAAAATAATATGTTATCCCTTTAGCCTCGAATGTTATAATTTGCCACCAAATATGGGATATTTCTATCACTTGTCTGCCCTGTTTGTCCATGAATCTTGGAAGGAAGTCCTCAAAATCTGCAAGGAATTTAAAAAAAAGAAAAAAAGAAAAAAAGAAAAAAAGAAAAAAAGGAAATGGAAGATTCACTACTATCTGAAAGTTGGGTTACCTACACTAATATTAATACTATGTTCTTAAGAATTATACATTTCGAAGTAGCTTTCAAGTGTACTATGTTTTGATCACACTTTGTATGCTCACGAGAACACATCAATTCCTCACGAAGAACCAACACTCTAAATTTGCACTGACCTGATTTCAAGCTATCAATGCTTTAGCTCTTGTGCATACTATGCTTGTTGGCAGATAGAAGAAGTTAATAACAAAAGCATATCTAGATAATGGTGTTTCTCCTCATGGCTGTGCTCCATGTGATACCTTGTGTATTAGTGTCAAGAGTATACTACATAAAACCTTAACTCTGTATTTGCGTGCCAAGACAAATTTGAATTGCTCAACCATGTGACTCACCATTTGGCTTGTAATAGGTCACACTTCTATATAACTTAATACTCTGATGCTGTCGATGTGTTGAACACATATAATTCCTTTGGTAGTCTCTCTCCTCGTGGCATGAACTAATCCTCGTGATACGAGCTATCTGATGGACATCTACACTATATTCTCGACAATTGGACATTGTCCATTTGATCATCGCTTGGCCTTTCCTCTTGACAGTTGTTCATGGACAACAAACCTCCAGATAACATCATGAAACTAGGGCTAGGTTTCTCCTTGGCGCACAACTGTATTAAGAAACCTTATAGTAGCTAAAAACAATAAGATGTGATAATATTGTCAATATGATGAACATAAAACTTTAACGACTCCATAGGCTTCTCCTCCATGTAGCTTAGTCTAGGTACTTTATCATTGGCTCTTGACTCGTGAATTGATGATATTGTATGCAAGTTAATGTGTTATTCTTTGACTGTAGGTCACATCTAGCTGGAGCATGGGAGCATAAACTGGCCTGTACAACTAATCTTTTGTGAACTTGTAGTCTGCCTATAACCTGCTTGTAGTCTAGTGGTTTATTAATGAAATCAATCAACTGAAAAAGATCTAGCTGCTCATATGAAGAGTTTATTTAGTTGCCTACTCCTACACTAACCAAATCTGAAAATTGGTCATGTATACACAAACTTCCATAACAACCATTGGAGAAACCTCAAAACTGAGATGACCTTATCTCTATCACTGCTTAATAGAAAGTAACTAAAAGATATCAACAATGATAAATAAACTTTCAAAAAGGCATACTCATTGGTGAATACTAATGAGTAAACAAAATTTGAAATTTTCAGAGGCTCTGAAATATACAACTCCATCAAAGCTGCTACTGGGTCTCTGAATCCAAGATCAAAAACATTCTGACTCATAGAAAATAACTGCCCTTGTATGAATGCTTCTTTGATTACAATTAGATGTCTTCCTTGATAGTCTCCTTGTTGTTTCAACTGAGAAATGATATATTGTTGTTGACTATCTTCAATTGGTAGAGAAACATGCATCATAAATTTGTGTTCTCCTTCACCATCACCTTCAATATTTCCTTCTGACTCAGATCCACTACTTTTTCCTACTGATGTATGCATTTGTTCTTTGACATTAATATATTCATAAGAGACATGTCGATCTTCATCAATATATAAAACAACAGACACATTTGATATGATGGCAGATGTTTCTATGTTATTACTATCATTCAACACCTCTTGACCTGCTTGATAAATGTCTTCTTCTAAAATAGATGTAACATCACAAATCTGAGTTTCGTGACTAACAAAATTTTTATGAAGCAAAGAAAACTCATTACAACATCCTTCAAAAATATGTTCAAATGGAAAATATTATTTACAAAAGGAATTGAAGGTTGTATGGAAACCTGTCAAAGAGCTAACACTTGCATTTGGAAGAGACCAACACCAATCAAGAGCAATCCCCTCTAATGAATACCTGAAAATATTAATTTGAACATCCTCATGTATAATTTCAAGACGATGAATAAATTCATGAAATTCCAACAAGTGTTCAGCTGGCACTTCCCACTCTTCTCCTCGAAATTTGGGAAGACTATTCTCCCATTCATATTTACTAGGTACTGGATGAGGGTAACCATAAATACTTGAGAAATTGCAAAATGCATACCTCTTATTCATTTTATATCAGTGGAGTCACCAACAGATTTCTGAACAATGAAATCGTCACTCAATCTTCCCTTCATGGAGTCGCCAGATAGATCATTACAACCGAATTATGTCCAGAATTTGTCTATCATCAAAGATGGATCTTGTTGTCTCCCAAGAAATTTGAGCTTCAATCTCCTCTCCCCGACAATGACGCCAATTTGTTATCTCTCCAGGAGTCCTTCTAGGTTGTAGTTCGAAGAAGCCTGGTAACTTAACTAATATCTCAATGGTGTAGTGTATTGGATCAAGATGAATAACTGACTTATTGGTTTTTATCTCTCAAGACAACTTAAGTACATATCAGGTAGGACAAGGCTTTCAAGAGATGTTAATTAGATGGTTTACTAGAATCAGGTGGGTGAAGAAAACTAACTATATCAATCAGACCATACACATTTAAAACATATATGATGGACAAATATAACTAGCAATGATCAATTATGAATCTTTGTTTATGAAATCAAAAGGTGAGGTGACAGTCACCAACAATTTAAATAAACTCAGACAGAGAACAGAGTTCAATCATAAGTACAGAAAGCATAGGGAAGATGGAAATCTGACAACAACAATGAAAGAAGCTTGTGAAACTAAATATATTTCAAAAAGGGTCTTGTTACAATAATAACATCATAGTGTAGTATCCAAAGTAAAACCTTTAGTATATAAAATTGATAGGATTTATAGCCTTTACAAGCAGTTTCAGATCCTCAAAATATGGATTTGATAACCTCTTCTCCTATCTCAAATTTGAAATTGTGAGGTGGATGGAAAAGACAAAAATTTATGGAAATTTTTTGCTCAAAGATTTACCCATATCTCTCTAACCAAAACCGCTGTGTACAAATTGGAAGAGGTTTTTGTATATTGTTTTGTTGTGAGAAAACACCTCTCTCAGTTATTTGAGATTCATTTTCATTTGCCCGAGATCTGCATTTCAAAAACATGTGTCAAACAGGGAAATTTTGAGATCCAAAAATTAGGGCTTAGAGATGAATTCGATTCTCCCAATCTATGACACATGTAGGAAAAATGAGAGAGGTTATTTTTATTTGACATGTTATAAAAAAAAACTTCTGCCTATTTATCAAAATGATTCTCCAGTCACTTAGAATCATCATTTGAAAATGATGACTCAACATAGTAAAAACCGGCGTTTCTGCACTTTCAGTGGCTAAAATAGCCCCGAATTTTGTGTTTAAGATGTCGAAAGCTAGGAATTTCGGTGGCTTAGAAGCCCTTTTGGGAAGGTGATTAGCCACTAAAACCTGATCTTTGACATTTTTGAAATAAAGATCAAATCCAATGTTTTTCAAACCTTATTACAAACCTAAGGCTCTCAAAAATGAAACTTAAAAAATTTAGAAATGTATTTTTCAATGACTTCCTATCACCTAAAATAAACAAATTTGACTGTGTTATTTGAGTAGATAACACCAACCTCACCTTCTAGTTAGGTTTTCTCCTGTAAGGGTTTCCTAGAGAAAATATTTATGTTATTTTTTGGATGGTGTGTGATTCTATTTTATTGTTCTTTGTTTTCCGCATTTTATCTATTTCATGCATAAGCATAAAATTAGTAACTAAATATTCTGGAATCTAAAGAAATTAAATCTTCATAGTGTTGATGTTTTGGTAGTTGTGGGAGGTATTAACCTCCATGTGTAACCTGTGACTTAGAGTAGAATATTCCGGAAGCAATTGAAACATTAAACAGATGTGTGGAAAACCTAGAAGACAAGTCGACCTAGTAGAATAAATAATATTATAATATTATCTTCCAGAAATACAAGTTGGCTCCATTGGAAAAAGATAAACATAAAATATTATTACTAGAAAGTCAGGTTAGCCCAGCCAGAAAAGTCATTGGATATATTAATATAAATAGAGGACGTTTTAGCGCATTTGTATACCTAGTCAGAGTGCAAGTCTTGTGGATATTTGCAGTTGAAACTGCAACTGCAACTGAAAGGAGGAATAAGGGTGTATGGTCATCTCTTGGTCTTGGTCTCTCTCTAGTGCTATTAAGTGATATTCTTGGTGATACTCTTGGTGTTATTATTTCTAAGTATGGTGCAAGTATGAGAGAGTAGTGCATTTGCAGCTGCTACAATTGTGTATGGTACTTGTTTTGTGGATATGGAGACTCTCTCTCTCTTGTGCGCTACCATTGGAGAATGAGCGCTCTACTTGTCTTGAGTTTTTGCTGTAGTTAGTATCTAGGGTTTACTGTTGGTTCTAGAGTAGGCTTGTCAGAATTATTCTAAGTAAAGGTTAGTGTGCTCGAGGGTGGCATATGTGAATGCCTATGGTTGGGTGACAATGATGTGACATTGTTTGTGGTTAAACGAGCATACCAAAATTTCAACATGGTATCATAGTTGGTTTCCTTCATAACAGTTTAACTGATGGAAGGAGGATCCTCATTTCCCCCTATTTTCAAGCTCATTAAGCACTTACTGAACTCACTAAGAAGGTATCCTAAGTAGGGTGCATCTCTTCCCCGAATCAGATCTGCAAATTTATGAAGTTGAGAAATTAGGGTTTCCTCATAAAACCCTAGGTTTGTAGTGCCAGTTGCAGTTCTAGTGCCAGTTCCTTCATATCAGTTCCCTCATGCCAGTTGCTTCGTGCCAGTTGCAACACTAGTTGCAGTGCTAGTTGCAGCACCAGTTGCAGTGACAGTTGCAACATTAGTTGCAGTGCCAACACCAGTTGCAGTGAAAGTTTATGTGAAGTGTCAGGACTAATTTTTGGTTGTCCTAGTGCGCCTTACCCTAACACATCTCCAAATAACTTTAGATTACAAGTTGGAGCACCTTTTAAGTTTTAAGGTTCATCATTGCTTGTCGTTGATGTCAGATGGTGCCACTACCTGTCGATGCTACCAGAGGTATATACTTATATATATTTAAATCGTATAATTATTTTGAGTGTGATTACAGGATATGGGATCTCTTACAATCATAGATCCAGAGGGATATCATACTCACCACATTAAGAGGAACAACACACTCCAAGTTTTATTGTTTTCATGTGCCTCTAGCTGTTATGGAATTATTGTAATATTTTGAACATCTAGTTGTATTTTTATCTATTGAAGTTATATAAACCTCCGTTCAAAGTTAAAGTTATAAGCTGACTGTAGTCAAAGTATTAGATTGATTAAGGTTGAAATTTTAGAGTTTATTTGCATTATATTCTCTAACTCATATTTCTATCAAGAAATCATATTGTCTTAAGTACATGGGACAGGTTGAAGAGAATACTTGTCATCTTGAGTGAAGGAGACTCAGAATAAAATCAACAACACTCGTTCTTGAAGATAAGACTCCTTGTTCCAGGTTTGATTGATTAAATTGATAAATTCCCAATTTGCACATATCAAGTTTGATAATTACTACATTACTAGTTGTGACAACAATCCTTGAAGGTTCTATTATTGCTAGATATAATGAATACTTGGAAGCATGTGAGTACTATTGATACAAATGCTTATTTTACTTGGTCGCAAGATGAACTAACATGTCCTCTAGAAGATACTTCTTGTTTTTATTCCAGGTAGGTCACCTTGGTAATAATATGATGATTACCATGGGATTGCCTTTTTATTCTTGTTGACATAGATATGTTCTTATGAAAATGATATTATACTTTTTGTTCTTGCTTTCTTGTTCTGGGCAAGTTACCATGGAGGAATGATTGATCACAACACTAGAAGAGTGTTGTTCCTATTTCTTATTATTGTATTTTTATTTTGGTTCTTGTTCTAGGGAGGTCACAAGAAATAGCTCTGAGAAGGAGCTACTGTGATTATTGTTCTCGTTCTTGTTTTTATTATTATACGAGTATTATTCTTGTCTATTGTTTTTCCCTTTGTTGTCCTTGTTCCAGGCAGGTCACATGTGATAACTCCGAGGGAAGCTATAGTTACAGTTGCAAGAGACAACATATTAGATGGTCTCTAGTTTGAGACATGGAGCAAACTATACAGATAAGAATTTGTATACACGATCGTATACATCCATATATCAAAGAAGAAGAAGACGAAGAAGGGTACTTTTGCGAGATACATAGTATATCATATGGAGATTGATTGTAAGGAGCAGAAGGCTCCAAATATGATCGAAAAAATCCATCTAGTGCATTTGATCACTCTTCAGATCATCAGGAAGAGTTAGTAGAGCCAGAAGGGCCTACCCATAATCATTGTAGTAATGAAGAAGAGACCAACATGGTCCCATGAAACTTCACAGGATGAAAAAATGATGAGCCATATCATGAGGAGCATATGGCTCTGAAGATTATACAAACTCAGATGGAGTCAATATTCAGAGGGAGAATGGAGACTCAGATACTTTTGTATTCATATGGAAGAGAGAGACGTCTTCTGGAACTAACAGACAGATGCCATGGGTTGAGAAGTCTAGATCGAAGCTTCAGAGGATTTGAGTAGATATGAGATCTTATGGAAAGATTCCCATGCTTCAGTAGACTTTGCTATAGTGACCAAGGAGGAAGCCAGTCAGAAGGACTGGGATATATATATTTTCCTTGGTTCCGAGACCAGAAGGGAATTCAGTGGTGACTTCCAAGTTGATCTACAAGATCAAGCATGTTGCAGATAAATATCCTAGAGATGTACAAAGCCTGATTTGTGTCCAACAGATTCTCCTAGCAAGAGGGAGAATACTATGATGAGACACGTGCTCCAGTATATTTCTATCGAAGAACAGGTAGAATGTATGTTGACCAATTCTCTGTCAGGGACAAGCTTGGAGTGGTCCAAATGTTTTTTCTCCAGTAGTGAGAATTGATGTATTCCCCAGTAGTGGGAAGTGATGTGATCCTCAGTAGTGGAAGCTACCCCAATGCAAGCTGGTATGCTACTCCAACGCAGGATAGTAAATAAATGCATATAGATTCTTAAGAAAAACATAAATTAATCAGTGGCTCATACACATAGTACACAGAGATTTACGCTGAAAACCCTCAACCAGGAGAAAACCAGTCTTCCTTGGTGTCGCACCTTTCAACTCTTTATTGTATTTATTTCACCATTCAACATACAATATATACAATGTTTTAGGTATTCCATAGCTACCAAAACCCTAATCCCTTAATCCAAGATTAATTTAGAAAACTGCTAAAAATAGCAAAAATCGCCCACACACACACACAATTGTCGAATCTGACGTGCCCACACACACACATGCAAAGAATATAACACATACCCAACATTCTCTCACTTGTTGTTTTCTTTCCATACAGGGGTTCACAGGATTATATAGTTAACAATCCAGAGAAATAATGCCCATTGTTACTCTACACCAAGAGAACTTTTCTGTGATCACAGACTTTGTCAATGAATCTACAATGTTCTTCAAAGTGTCAACCTTTTCCAGCAACACCTTCTTTTCTTCAACCATATCTCTCACAAAGTGATACTGAACATCAATATGCTTTGTCTTTGAATGATAAGCTGGGTTCTTTGCTAGGAAGATCACACTCTGACTGTCACAATATAATCTCACTGCTTGTTGTACCAACCCAATACCTGAACACAATCTTTGTAACCATACTACTTCCTTTCTTGCATGAGTGGCTGCCATGTATTCAACTTCTATAGTTGAGAGTGCCACTACATCATGTGTTTTGATCATCCAACTGATTTCTCCTCCAAATAGGTTAAACACATACCCACTTGTATATCTTCTGCGATCCAGATCTCCAACCTAGTTTGCATCAACAAAGCCATGTATGTCCACCACTCTGTCCAATCCTAGTCTTCCTTGGTAGAACAATCCATAACTGGTAGTGCCACAAAGATAGCTGAAGACCCTCTTTATTGCCGTCCAATGCTCCTTCCATAGTTTTGACATATACCTGCTCAAAAATCCCACTGCATGTGCAATGTTCGATCTAGTACAGACCATTGCATACATCAAACTGCCAACTGCACTGGCATACGGAACATGGGACATGTCCTCTTCTTTTTCATGTGTCTTGGGACACTGATCTACAGATAAATTTACACCTATAGGAATAGGAAACTTGACTAATTTACTTCCATGTATATTGAACCTCTGCAATATCGCCTCAACATATTTTCTCTGATTCAACTAGAGTTTCCTGTTTGTACGATCTCTTTTAATCTCCATTCCCAGAATGAAGTTAGAAACATCGATATCCTTCATGTCAAATTTGGAGGATAGTTGAAATTTCACCTCCTTGATAACATCCATGTTATTTCCTACCAACAACATGTCATCAACATACAACACTACATAAATGAATGATTACCAACCTGCTTCGAATATACACAGTGATAAGCCCTGCTTCTCACAAATCCCAATCCAAGGATGTATGCGTCAAACTTTTGGTACCACATCCTAGGTGATTGCTTCAGACCATATTGTGACTTCTTTAGCTTACA
>ML799430.1:122800-138473 GCA_009831015.1 Picea engelmannii
CTATACCACACTTCTTACAGAAGTCTTCGAATTAATTTCCGTAGAATTCTCCACCATTATCTGTCCTTGATACCTTTATTTTCTTTTCTGTTTGATTTTCTACTAGAGCCTTAAACTCTTTAAATTTATAAAATACCTCAGATTTCTTTCTAAGAAAATAAATCCATGTGTTCCTTGAGAAATCATCTATGAATGAAACATAATACATAGATTTACCTAGTGATGGAACATGCACGGGTCCAAACACATCACTGTGTATCAACTCTAAAATCCCCTTTTTTCTTGTAGCACCCGATGGGAATCTTACTCGATTTTGTTTTCCATATATGCAATGTTCACATAAATCAAAATCCATAGTGAAATTATACATACCTTCAACCATACCTTTACCGTGTAGTGTTCGAAGGCCCTTTTCTCCAATATGCCCCAGTCTTTGATGCCACAACATGGTCTTCTTTCCAGAGACAATATTGGTCTTGTCTTCTTTATTTGTCCACTCAGGGACAACATAACTGTTACACCCATTAGTATAAGTTCTTCTCAACAACTTGTACGGAGTTCCACACTGAACTCCCCTCATCAACACCATTTCTCCTCATACCATCTTGCAAGTGCCCTTTCCCAATACAGTATCCACTCCTGCATCATCCAAATTGCTTACAGATATTAAGCTCCTAGCTAGTTTTGGAATGTGCAAAACCCTAGGGAGAGTTCTAATCCTTCCATATTTTAACAACAAATTAACCCTTCCACATCCCATGATTTTTGCTGTCGAGAAATCTCCTAGGAATACATCACCACCATCATATTTTTCATATTAACAGAACCACTCCCTTTGAGGAGTCATATGATATGATGCACCTGAGTCGATAAACCATACATCACGATCTGCATGTGTACCTGTAGATGCCAGGTAAACATCACCTCCTTATTCAATGGATGTTTTCACCTCTGTGGAAGAGGTACTATCAGATCCCTTTGGTTTATCAACCTTTTTAGAATTGCAATATTTCTTATAATGCCCTATTTTACCACACTTCCAACATTTCCTCAAAGATTTCTTGGAGACTTAGATCTACCTGTAGATTTAGATATCCCCCTCGAAGACTTAATAAGATTCTTCTCTTGGGTACGACCTATTACAAATAAATCATTAGTGCTATGACCATCCATGCTTTTCCACCTCATCTCTTCAGATAACAAGGATGCAACTATATCCTCATACTTCAATGTAGATTGAGTGGTACTACCAATTGCTACAACTAGATTATCCCAAGAGTCTAGCAAAGAACATAGCAAAGTAATACACTTATCTTCTTCTTCAATCATAATATTAACAAAGACAAGTTGACTTACCAGAGTATTAAAGGCATTTAGATGTTCTGTCACATAATCTCCATCTTCCATCCTAAGATGATACAACTTATTTCAAAGAAACAACTTGTTTACCAGGGACTTTGATTGATACAAATTCCCTAACTTATCCCATAGTTCCTTGGCTATAGATTCTCCCAAGACATTCATTAACACCGAATCTTCCCGACAGAGTTGAATAGTAGTCCTTTCTCTTATGTCCAACTTCTCCCAATCTTCCTTCGACATACCAATATGTGGTGTACTAGTAGTTTATGTACTAGTAGGTTATGTACCAGTCGACTGTGTGCCAATAGGCTATGTACTAGGATCCACCACGATTCATTGTTCTTTGTCTACAAGAAGGTCCTCCATCTTGAGCTTCCATAGCTCAAAGTTTTTACCGTTGAAATTATCTATCTCGATTCTAGAAGAGCTCGCCATTCCTCTTTCTACACTCGAATCACCACTGCAAAAGCTCCAACTAAACCCAGGTTTATCACAGACCCAAGATAAACTTGATCTATCAAAACCGAGCCAAACACTCAGCAAAAAAGGCATCCCTCTGAAGCTAAAAATGAGCTCTGATACCACAGGTAAGTTTTAAACCTGTGAAGTAAAGCAATGCATATAGATTCTTAAGCAAAATAGAAATTAATCAATGGCTCATAAACATAGTACACAAAGATTTACGTTGGAAACCCTCAACCAGGAGAAAACCAGTCTTCCTTGGTGCCACATGTTATCACTGAAATTTCGTCCGCAAATGGTTACAGGAATCCAACATCTTCAAACATATATGAGTTCACCCATGGACCAAAATTACCAAAAAAACATTTCCAAAAGGTCCAAAACTATACAACCAGTTATAAAATTAAGATGCGCTATGACTACACAGGGTGTGCGCGCACATGCGCCATCAAGAAACAAAAAAAAAGTGCACATGCGCACGATGCGCAACTGTGGATGCTAAAATACACACACACCTGAGAACGACGCATTTATGATGTTGGTCGGCCTCCCACCCACTTATGGTCCAGCTTCCAAGTCGATTTGACATCCAAATATTGGATGGATCCGACTGGGTGGTTGGTTAAAAACCTAAAGGTGCCCTAAACAACCCCTTTTCACACTAAAAGTTGGTTGCACAATACCTCAAAGTGGTGCTATAAAACAAAGCCATGGGTGCACTACATTTTCAAGGAATTCATTTGTAAGGTTATGCTGCTGCTATTCTGTTGGGGAATCCTCTTTTCTCGTCAAGAGGATACTAGCACTATTCCATTTGGGCAATCCACATCACTTTTTGAGTGGGTTAGCTTGGGATTCTTTCACCATTTCTTTCAAGTTTTCAAGTTGTAAGAAGAGCTAAATCTTGGGGGTCCAAGAGCCCTTCCTTGGAGGAAGAAGGGACCCAAAGTCCCCTTTCTTTTCAGTGTTTTCTTTTCACTAATACAATCCCTTCCATTGGTGACATGAGTCTTGTTTGTTTCTTGTTCTTATGTCCTTATGCACAATAGTTTACTTGTTCTTTCCTTTCCTAGTTTGATTCTTAGCTTAGTCTTTTATGTTTATTTTTCTAACCCTTTCCTTTACGGTTGTCTTGCTTAGCTAACCCAACTAAGCTTGTAAGCACCTCTGTTTTTCTCATTCAGGTGACAAAAGAGGCGCAACAGATTGACGACTCCACTGGGGAAAGGTATCAATTTCCTACCCCATTTGGGTTATTTTAGCTCTTCTTTCTGTTTATTTAACCTACAGGTGCCATAACCGGCCCAAGCCGACTTGCAAAACATCAAATTCCAAGCTGAGTTGAGAGAATTTCATCTAAAATTTTCTTCACGACCGTGTGACAGTTGTGCGCGGGTTTATTGGCCCACAGTCGCACATCGTGCACACGTGCGCCAAAATCACAGTATTACTCAATGCCTTTTGCGCACCTGCGCTCAAAAGTCTTTGTCAGTTAGTGCATTGGTGCTCAGTGCACCTCTGTCTACTCTGAGACCCACACACCTGTGCAGAAAAATACACATTGTAAGCCTTTTTGTGATTTGTGGAAGGCCCCTAGCCTTCTTAAAGATGATTCCATGCATGTTGTAATCTGCACCACACTTAGTTCCCTCTCCATATAAAGGGATTAGTCAAAAATACATAGGCACTGAGGGGGTTTAAAATCATTATTTCCTCTTTTTCTTTCATTTTGCCACATGGATGGCCTGCTTTGACTAAGAGTATAAGTTGGAATCATTTATAATCACATATAAAAACTTGCATTGGGACCAGAAATTGGATATCAATCGTTGAGTATGCTCTTCTCTCACGCTTCAAAGCGATCTTGAGAATCAAAAAGAGGTTGTAGGACAATTTCATTTCCCTTAAAAAAGACAAAATATTTAGGAGAGGACAACACCCCCTCGGGACTTCTCTTAGTTTATTTTTCAAACACACCTTAAACTTGTAATGGGCCCACACATGCCCACATGCTACAAAGATAGGATAGTGTTGAAATTTACTTTCTTAGATTAAATCACTAGGGAAGTTTAAAGGTTTTGTAACGGGCCCATACATTCCCACATGATCACAATCTAGGATAGTTTCAAAGATTTCTTATATTAAATCACAATAGGGAGTTAAAGGAATAGTAAGGACCCACATGTCCACATGCTAGTTTTCTAGGGACTTTAAAATTCTGAAAGGTTGTACCAATGACACATAGTAACTTAGGTAATCAACACTTGTGAGGACCAAGCGAAGTCCACATGCAACAAGGTGACACCTAAATTATTAAAAATTGGCACACTTTCACTTGTTCACACACAAAGTCACTTCTCACTCACATAGTCTTCATCTCGAAATGTGGAGGTTGAAGTAAGTTTCCTCCAAAGGGATTCCAAAACACCCCACCCTTTTCTTGACGAAACTATCCACTCCCACTTAATTTCAACGCGGTTGGCTCACACCCCCAATATCTCAAACAAACCACATTTTTTTTTTTTTCTAAAAACTCACTAAGTTTTCCTGCATAGGAGGTGCCAAAAGAAATCTTTTAGTCTAGGTAGGATTTCGGGGATAGGCATCCAAATAACTCCTCGTTATCTGGTTCTCACATTTTCAAAACAATAGAAGTTGTCAAAATAGGGAACTTTAAATCCTCCAAGTCAAGTGTTCCTAACACCATAAGGCAGGGAGATACCCATGAAGGGTTGAAGGCCGAGGTTTGGTTGTTCTGTGCGTCCCCCCTTGAGGCACCCATCTCTTGGATATGATCCATCCCGTGACCCATTTATTAGGCTGAAAATCTAAATGCCGCACTTTGACCGAGGTACCTAGTGACCAAATTTTAGGACATCTACCCAAGTGGAAATTGTAGGCTGTAATTGCGCCTTGATCGGATTTTGTGTGGCTATTGGTAAATATCGCCAGCTCTTTCAGGATATGCACCCTCTACCCCTCATTATAACTGATTATTTCATCCTTCATTAGTCCCTCTTCCGGTGGCTTCAGACCCCACTGTTGATTACTATTGGAAGGTCCAGTGCTATTTGAGAGGAAGGACATTACGTCTTTTAAGACACGAGCATTTGTTTTCTTTGCTCCCCCGCGTGGAAAAAATCCACCTATCCACATATATGCTTCTTTATCAAAAGACTTTATGTAATATTGACTTCTGATTACATTTTATTTGGATATATATTGTGTAAAGTTCAAAAATTACAACAAAGGATCTTGTTCATTTATTGCTTTCATCACCATTTGCACACATTCACTCAGCTAGTCAGACATCATAGGGGACCCACATAACCCCTGTCGTTCCAGATGCTTGCTAAATCTCCCTCCTATTCTAGGGGGAGTTCCTAGTCTCGCTAACTCCCCAACCCCACCTTCTCACACCCCTGTGAGTGCCATTGTCTTGGGATCTTCTTTGCTTGGTTCCACCTTACTTGGGTCCAATTCCAAAGGTCCACCACCCACTCTCTCTCCGTCACACAGAAGCGGGGGGCCAACTTCCTGTCAAGGGGTAAGTACAAACCCACCTAGTCCCCCTCAAGGGTCAGGTTCAAAAAACACTCACACCATGGCTGGAACTAACCCTCCACCACCACTCCAGAAGCCATATTTGGCCTCTCTCAACATACCAGATCTAAGAAAACTCACAAATGATCCTATTTTGCATGACCCCACATGGCCTGCAATGCCTACCAAACTACCTTCAGATATCCCCAAGTTTGAAGGAAAGGCAGGCGATGACCCTGCCAACCATGTCATGACTTTCCACTTATGGTGCTCTTCCAACAACATCATGGATGATTCCATCCAAATATGATTATTTCAACACACACTCACTGGCCCATCATCCAAGTGGTATGTAGATGAAAAATCAGGATCCCATGCGAATTTCAAATCCCTGGCCAAAGCATTTTTGACCTTCTTCCAGTTACCAATCCGTCATGACAATGGTATTGAACTACTCTCTAATTTTAAACAAACCTCAACCACACATATCACTGATCACATTCAAAAGTGGCGTCGACGACGTAGTTTGTGCAAAGCAGAAACCACCAAACAACAATGTCTCGATTGGTTTCTCAGATCACTTGTCTCTCTCCTTGATAAAGATGTGGCTTCCACCTTCCCTCAATCAGAAGAAGAAGCCATTAGTAAGGCTCAACAATACGAACTCATCTATTCACAATCAAGATACTTGTATACAGTACTCCCTGATCTCCCAAGACCCATGCCATTTAGCCAAGACAAGCATGGGATGTCTCATTGAGCAGACGGATTGATTGGTACCACCACACACCATAATCTGCAACCCCAACAACCACCAATGTATGGCACACCTCAATATCCACCAACATATGGAGGAATCCCTTATTATCCTCCACCCCCTTATCAACAACCATACCCTCTTACCCCTCCTCCACCTGTCAGTGGGCCACCACTGACACCCCCCATATGCCCACCTATCCAAACAAGTTCTGGTACTCCCTCTACCTCAACTTATACTCTAAGTAATAGCGAAAGTGCCACGCCTTCCTATGTACCTTACGAATCATTACCACAACATAATCCGTACTTTCCATTTCTTGGCCCTACACAACTCATGGCTCCACCACCAGGACACCCTCATGCTGGGGTTAATTTTGTTCAACCCTCTCCCATTCAACAATATCAAAATTTTGAATAGCTAAATACAAAAAATCCAACCCATTAGTCGAATAATGCCAAAAATAAAGGAAAGAATTGGAACAATAACAACCCAAGTCAAAGCGGAAATCACCCCCAACAGAACCAACCTATTGGGGGCAAACAAAATCAAGGGACTCAGAACCCCCAGGGGGGAAACAACAATAGACGTCAAGATAAAAATAACAATAACCTTCGAACCAACTTCCCCTGTGCCCTTTGCGGTGAGTTCGGTAATTATACTCATCATTGCCCCCAAATCGCTGATTTTAAACGGATGAAAGACTCAGTGAATGGACCACATCCTCCAGCACTGCTTGCACCTCAGAAGCCCCCACAACAATATGTGCAACAACCACCCCCAACCGTGCTGCAAAACCCCATTCCACACCAAGAAGTGATGAACACCCAATAAGACATGCAACCTACCCCACCACAGTTGGGACAAGATCTCAATCCAAACAATCTCGTAGATCGTATTATCCTCCTCACTAGTGAGGAAGAAGTCCTTCTAAAAACACGTAGTCATCAATACCATGCACCCTTTGAGTCTCTTCCCATTCCCCCAGAAACAATCCCACCACCAACAAGATCGCCTTTGATGATCCCTCGCCCTAACACAAAAACACCTCTTCACATCCCTCACATCCCATTGCGCAGGCATGTCCACAACCCTCAGGCTAGGACATCTCATAACTATAGTTTGGTCGATGACTTGGCACAATCCTCAGTTGCCATGTCAGTCTTAGAAGTACTTCAAACTTGTCCCACTCATCGGAAGTCATTACTTTCCGCCTTGGGGGAAGTCAACCTTGCGGATACTCAACTCATCACATTTGATCTCGATAGTGGAGAACCTTGCCTCCCCACTCTCATCACTTTTCAAATCCCTGTTAAAATTAGGAAAATTACAGTTCATCGGTGCATCATTGATGAAGGTGCGTCCACATGCATCATGTCCAAGTCTGTATGGTAGAAACTTAGTTCCCCCAAACTCATACCATCTGCCATTACCTTAAGAGCTTATGACAGACGACCATCTTCTCCTAAAGGGCTCTTCCAAAATGTCCCTATAGAACTTGGGGGCAAGACCATTCTCATTGACATTGAAGTTATTGATGCCCCACTCGATTACAATATCTTTTTCGGTCGTAGCTACATGTATGCTATGAAGGCAGTTGCCTCTTCCGTCTTTCTAACCATGATGGTCCCCCATAATGGAAAGATCATTACCATTGATCAAGTTTCACAATATGAGCCTAACCCTTCTGCCAACATCGATAACATTCTCCCTTTTGTCCACACTAATCCTGAGGCGTACCCACTCATCGAGATGGGGCTTGGAATTTTCAAAGACCCATCCTTGTTAGGAACTTACCATGGTGCACCACCGCTCATTCATCCTTCCAATCAGGTATGTGTCATCTCATCCAAAGGAACTGACATTGAGGATACCCTTCCTCCCAGTGAGGCTTCTCTTATATCTGACATCCCACTAGTCACAAAGATCCTCCCTCAAGAATCTCCTGTGAACTCATCGACTCCACTAGTTCACGATTTCACCTCACCCCAAGGCCATATCCCAGTTTGGGAGACAGTTCCCCAAGCCATTACTCAAATCCCTTTCTTTCACCCCCCACCAGGTGTACAGGATTTCTAGGTTGCTGCAACACTTACCCTTCCTAATATGGTACTATAAATCCCAGTTTGGTATTTACATCCACCTAAGATGGTTCCTCAACCATCCCTCCCTCCCCAAATAGAAGGAATCCTGATGCATATTCCCATACTCACTCCCACCATACCCCCTACACCCCCACCCACTAACCCTCCTGCTACAACTGGGGGAAGGCGAAAGAAGAAGAATCCCACAACTCCACTTCTCCCACGCGTCCAACCTCCTTGTGCACTATGCGAGAAAGATGGACACCCCACCAACAAATGCCCATCTCTCCCCAAGCTACGTAATCTCATCCAACTCCCTTGAGCACCCACTCATCGCTTCCTCCAGTACTGCTGTTGTCTCACATAACACAAGTAACAAAGGATTGCGAACCAAATTCGCATGCGCCATCTGTTCAGAATATGGCCATTATACAAACCACTGTCCAACGTTACCTCAATTCCAACAGACACTAACAGCTGTACGCCAGAGATTTCAGCAAACACCCACTCCAACTCCTATCACCGACATCCATTATGTCACATCCTCAGTCAATGAACGTATGAGATGCCCTTGCTCTCTCTGCGAATCCTTATATCATTTCACATATCAATGTCCTATGATCATTGAATATAGGCAATGCCAAGTGACCCTAATTCAAACTCCTACACCTCCTACAGAATTGATGATTAACGCTAACCCATCACTAGAGATTCTTCATATTATTTCTCCTGATCCAGAAGCACTCCCTACTTCGCCATGGTTCTTGGATGACTTATACGAGGATTTACCCCCAAATCCCCCCAATTCCCCCGTTCATTTCCCCACAAAAAATTTACACCCAACTACCATTTATAACCCTCAGTATCTCGATATTTGGTTTATGTTGAGCGAACCATCGCAACCTCATTGCATCATTCCCCTTGCTTCTTCATCACCAAAATATAACCACACAATGACAGTCACCAATATCACTCTTTTAGATCCCTTGTATTCCCAACAATTCCACTATGACGAGGACATACTCGAGGAATTAACCACCCCCGACGACCCATGGGATTCTCTACACCACAGAGCACTCTTCCTTTCACAAGAAGCCTTCACGCCTCCTAAACAACACCCCATATACGTAGTAGAAACCAAGGATTTTATCCCATCAGGGCATATCGACTGGTTCAACAACCCTATCCCTGGCCCTGATGCTTTTGAAGAAGGAAATATGGCCAACATTTCCCCTACCATCAAAATCGATATTTCCATAAAACAATGGAGTCATCGAGGAAATCACCATCGGCGCTGCATGCACTCCCAAAGAAATCACTGACTACAAAGCCCTCTTCCAAGAGTACCGAAATATTTTTGCCTGGTCATACACAAAGATGCATGGCCTTGATCCCTCTATTGTCAAACATCGCATAGACACCTGGCCTGATATCACATTGGTTCGCCAAAAACAATGACCGCTACACCCATCCAAAGGAGCGGTCATCAAAGATGAAATTGACAAATTACACGTGGCTGGATTCATCAACTCCATCGCCTATACCTCATGGGTCTCCAACCCTGTCCCCATTAACAAAAAATAGGGCACCATCCGTGTATGCATAGACTTTTGCGATCTCAATCACGCCTGTCCCAAAGACAACTTTCCAACGCCTTTCATCGACCAAATTATCGATGACTGTGCAGACCACAAGGCTTTATCCTTCATGAACGGTTTCTTTGGCTATAACCAAATCTAAATCCATCCAACTGATCAATACAAGACCACATTTACCACCACTTGGGGTACTTTTTCATATGGTGTCATGCCTTTTGGCCTAAAAAATGCTGGCACAACTTTCCAATGAGCTATGACATACATTTTTCATGATCTGGCTCATATCATCCTCACATACTTGGATGACCTCACAGATCGATCCAAAAAACGCGCTCAACATCTTGATGATTTACGAGTCATCTTCTAAAGGTGTCGTCAATACAACATCTGCTTAAACCCCCTCAAGTGTGTGTTCTGCGTCACTACCGGGCGCCTCCTCGAGTTCATCATTTCCCAAAGCAATATTACCGTGGATCTCCTCAAAGTCTAGGCCATCATAGAAATTCCACCCCCCGTAATTTACGCCAATTCCAGAGCCTGCAAGGAAAAGCTAAATTTTTACGGCAATTTGTCCCAGACTATGCCACTCGAGCACATGGTTTCCTTCACTTACTATGCCATGACATCCCATTCCACTGGGATGAACATGCCCAAAACTCTTTCGATGATATTAAAATGGTACTCTCCAACGCCCCTTTAATTAGTTCACCCGACTATAATCACGACTATATCCTCTACATATCAGCCTCAACCGTCTCAGTAGTAGGAGTTCTCGTTCAAATAGGAGATGATGATCATGAGCATGTCATTTACTACATTAGTAAAAACCTCTCAGGGCCACCCTTGAACTACAATCACGAAGAGAAACTAGCCCTTGCAGTCATCCTCACAGTCTAGAAACTGTGCCATTACATTCTGCTTCGCACAACCAAAGTCATAGCAGATTCCAACCTGATGCAATACTTTCTCAGTCGTCGGCAAATTAATGGTAAATTTTCCCGATGGATTGTTATCCTTCAAGAGTACGATCTCGAATTTGCAACACCCAAGAGCAAGAAAGCTCTCATCCTCGCCGAACTCGTCACAACTTTCCCCTTCGATACTACCGATTCCCCCATTAATACCGACTTCTCCGATGAACATCTCTTTTACATCCCCTCAGATGATCCTTTGTATGACGATCTCCTTGTCTACCTATGAACCCAAAAGTTAGGTAATCACCTCTCACGAGATGATCATCGACGTATTCAACATCAGGCCCCCTTCTATCTCCTCATCAGAGATATCTTATATCGGCGAGGGGTCGACAAAAAACTCCATCGATGCTTGACTATTGACGAGGCTGGTCGAGTCTTGAACAACTGCCACAGCGGTGCTTGCGGGGGCCACCTTTCAGGGATGTCCACTGCTAAGAAAATCATCCGCGCAGGTTACTTTTGGCCTACATTATTTCACGATTGCATTCATGCCATGAAGCGATGTGATAAATGCCAACTTTATGCCAACAAAGCACGAGCACCACCTTCTCTTCTACACCCAGTCATTACTGCAATCCCATTTTGTAAATGGGGCATCGACTTCATGATGTACAATCCTCCATCCAGCAATGGACACAAATACATTGTCTTCACAGTCGATTAATTCACAAAGTGGGCTGAAGCCATGCCTACCTTCAACAACACCGCTGACACTGCAGTGCATTTTTTCTTTAACCACATCATATCCCACTTTGGAGTACCACTCCAACTAGTCTCTGATCACGGGAAACATTTCGAGAATGAGATTTTCATCAAACTCTCATCCCGATTAGGATTCTCCCATGAGTTTGCCTCACCATACTACTCTCAGTCCAACGGGCAGGTCGAAGTAGTTAACAAGGTCCTCAAGACCATGTTGCAATTCATGGTTAACAAACATAAGACCAATTGGCATCATATGTTATTTTCCGCGCTATGGGCTTACCGTACGGCCGTGAAAACTGCCACTAGTTTCACACCATTTCATCTAGTCCACGAGGTCGAGGCCACTCTTCCTATCAAGTGTGAAATTCCCACCTTACACACCGTGATTGAGCTATTACCCGACACTGCTCCAATGGAGCAGTGTTTGCTGAACTTAGAGTCCCTGGATGAAGATCATCGATCTTCATTACAGAACAATGAGGCAGCCAAAAAATGGTCAAAATCCACCTTTGATCATCATGTCAACCTTCGCTCATTTCATGAAGGCAACCTTGTCCTTGCTTACGGTATCGCTCACGACACCCTTGACCATGGAAAATTTGAGTCACTATGGCATGGCCCTTACATTATCCAACATTGCCTCACTAAAGGTGCATACATCCTGGCTTCCCCCGAGGGCCTCTCTCTCAAAGAACCCATCAACGGGTTGTATTTAAAGAAATTTTATGCCTGAGCATAGCCATTCTACACTAGGTTATTTCTTTTCTAGTGTTTTTAATCTTTTTTCCATACCTCACGTCTACACTATCATTTGTGTTATTGATAGATGCCTCCTCCATCGGCCTACCACATCGGTTACACCGACGACGTCAACCGTTGGACACAGAATCTCGCTTTGATTGCTTGGGCCCTCTATTCCCCCTCACATGAACTGCTTCACTCCAACGAGATATGTTTGGGCTCCGAAACCAACAACCAATATGAGTACACTGCCGTCATTGGTCTCCTCGCCGATGCAAACCATCATCGTATTCGTCACCTTACCATCTTACTTGACTCCCAACTGATCGTCCTCCAACTCAACAATGTGTACCGTGTCTGCAATCCTTTCCTCTTTCGCAAATACCCGCAAGTTAGACTTTTATCTCGACATTTTGATTTCATTACATTTACACATATTCCAAGACAATTTAATCAAATCATAGATAACATGGCTAACATTCTACTAGATTGGCATATATCACATCAAGACACCTCTACACACACATAAACCATCAGAATTCTATCACAGCATATAGATTAGACATCATACACAACAATAAAAAATCATCACACACATATGAACATCACAAAGACCCCAAAATGTATATATACATATATATATATCAGTCAACTGTGCCATCAAAATATTTACAAAAAAATAGAGTACATCTTGTACAAAATCCGTAGGCCAGTGAACCACCTCGGTACAAAAATGGTATCACCACACCCAATGGGCTCACTGGCCTATATAATATACAAAAATACATACAAAGACACTCATGGTGCCTCTAGAACACCACCACCTTGCCCTCCCTCAGGAGGTGGTGCCCCACCCACTATTGGTCCCTTTGGACCTAGAGGTAGCCACCCAGTCATCACAACACCTACTACTATTGCTCTCCGAACCACGGTCAACCACATCAACGGAACCCCCACAGACTTCTCTAGGATGCCCTTGTCCTGGATACGCGACCACATGCCCTCAGGCATTCCTTGTAGCACCGCCTCCAAGCGGCAGTGAATATCCTCAAACTCTCCCCCTGCCTCGTCCAAGGGAGCATGTGATGGACCTGCACCTGGGTCGTCAAACCAATGTCTCCTAGCTACCCTCTCACCAGCAAGTCTTGCCTCAACATCCTCCCGTCGTCATCTCTCTCCTACCCATGGCTCTCCCTGCGGAGGTCTCACTGGCCCCTGAAGCACCGACGCTCTAACCAACTCAACCTCGCGCCTGTGAGGTCCCACATCTGCACATATAAACAAACAAAGGATAACATCAACACCCATATATACATAATAGACATCCTATACTATCTAAATATCAAAACATAAAAAATCACATCATACCTCGGTGATTGAACACCTCTCCTGGCGGTAACACCATCACCAGATCACCCTGGAAGTCCACCCCACAGTACATATACTACAGTATGATCTGCGGCATATGTCGCCACACCTATGCAACCTCGGCTGTGAAAAAATGGCCACCCTCCCCACCACCATGCCGAATCAAGATCCTAGCCCACCGCTTTAGTTGCGGATCTCGCACACCAAGTGCACCCAATAACACTCTAGGGTGCAACATTGACACCCTCTCCAAAAACCATGCAACCAAGATGGACCCAAAAGTGAATTCCCCTGCGTATGCAACCCGACACCTCTCTAGTTGCCTTACCATCTTGGCATGCAACATCAAGCCCCAGTAAAAATGATCTCCTGCTAGCGCCCTCCCCATAATCCTCAGCTAACCACCACTGATCCATTGAGTCGCGAGGGACCCATGTACCCTCACAACCATCACTGCCACACAACGATGAACCAGAGCATCCATAGCCCTGATACTCACCATGGAGCCCAACATAAAGTCCTCCCTCATACAATAGCTCTGGCCTAAGGTAACCAACTTCCCATCCCCAGGTAATACGGGCTCCGCCGGTAAGGGTGTTCCCCGAAATGGGAGCCCAGTCAGAAAATATACATCCTCCACCGCAGTGAAGGCCAATTGCTCACCCCGCACCATAAAACAATGCATATCTGGACTCCACATATGAACCAAGAATTGCAGGAGGTACTCCTGGGACCATACCAAGGGGCACTCAAAGAACTTCAGTAGCCCACAAGCTGCCAAAGTATCGTGAACTGCCAGCTCCTCATTGGTCACAGCCTCCCTGAGCTGTGACCAATCTCTCTCTCTCCAGTGAACCTACATCGTCCAAATAACCACCTGAAAAACACATAATCCAGTTATCGATCAACCATATCAAACATAAACACATTATCATCTCCAAAAGTATAAGTTTTACACTCATCAGATTTGCCTCCAAGGCACGACTGTTTAACCCCATAGGCGCGCACACATGTGCGCCTGTTCATTCCACAGGTGATCCGGATTATTTTCGGCACGAAATGAGAGCGGAGATATAATAAATAAATGCACAGATATACTGCAGATATTAATAATATAACAGAAATGTATTAGAGATGCAACCATAAACACATATATACAATAATACACGATTTTCTATTAATCAAAGAAATGTACAAAGACTGTAAAAATACAGAGTGAAAGACTCACTAGAATGGTGGCATCATATCTCTGAGAAGAGATGTGACGGCTACTCACATTCGTAAGAAGATGGTTACAATGAGGCTCTGAAGGCCCTTTTACAATAAACAAGAATGCCAAAAGTCCTAGACATCCAAAACCCTAACCTTGGGAGATGAAGCGCCAAAAGTCATGTGGGCCCCGTTTGGGTAAGTTGGTACATCAACTTCCTGGGGTCGTAACTTTTGCATACGATCTCCGTTTTAGGCGTATGATAGCCCATTGGAAAGATCTACCTGAAGACTACAACATTTGTGAAAAAATCTCATGGTGAAATTTTTCAACCGCAACATAACCCAAAAAACGTCGTTTAGGGCCTCAAAACGGCTCCAGAAGTTCAGGACCCGAAAAACTGCTAAAAATAGTAAATTGCCAAAATTGCCAGAAAGCCGTTTTGATCCATTTGGAAAAGGTGGGTGGCCACCGATATCCACCTGGATCAATCCTCCCTCCTTAGGAAGCAATGGTCTCCATTGCGTTGAGTTCCCGGGGGAGAGGGAAAACATTTGTTGAATCTGCATCTTGGTGAGCTGCTTGTCTTGCTGGAGACGTCGTGCTGTTTAGTTTGTTGAAGGTCATCACGAACCTGTGGCTGGAAGGTTTGGACCTTTTTAACCAGTCTGGCTATTTTAGATGACTGTGTGCAGAAGGAATCTTTGTGCTTTGCTGCAACCTTGTCGACCTGCTTCTGGTGGATAGAAGGTGCTTGGGCCGAGGCTGTAGTGGTTGCAGTATCCTTTTGTCCCTTTTTGAACAGATTGTGGAGAAGATGAATTTTGTAGTATGAGATACTACCTTGTGGCACTGTTTAGGTGGGG
>ML799430.1:181157-192632 GCA_009831015.1 Picea engelmannii
TGCCACCATTCTAGTGAGTCTTTCACTCTGTATTTTTACAGTCTTTGTACATTTCTTTGATTAATAGAAAATCGTGTATTATTGTATATATGTGTTTATGGTTGCATCTCTAATACATTTCTGTTATATTATTAATATCTGCAGTATATCTGTGCATTTATTTATTATATCTCCGCTCTCATTTCGTGCCGAAAATAATCCGGATCACCTGTGGAATGAACAGGCGCACATGTGTGCGCGCCTATGGGGTTAAACAGTCGTGCCTTGGAGGCAAATCTGATGAGTGTAAAACTTATACTTTTGGAGATGATAATGTGTTTATGTTTGATATGGTTGATCGATAACTGGATTATGTGTTTTTCAGGTGATTATTTGGACGATGTAGGTTCACTGGAGAGAGAGAGATTGGTCACAGCTCAGGGAGGCTGTGACCAATGAGGAGCTGGCAGTTCACGATACTTTGGCAGCTTGTGGGCTACTGAAGTTCTTTGAGTGCCCCTTGGTATGGTCCCAGGAGTACCTCCTGCAATTCTTGGTTCATATGTGGAGTCCAGATATGCATTGTTTTATGGTGCGGGGTGAGCAATTGGCCTTCACTGCGGTGGAGGATGTATATTTTCTGACTGGGCTCCCATTTCGGGGAACACCCTTACCGGCGGAGCCCGTATTACCTGGGGATGGGAAGTTGGTTACCTTAGGCCAGAGCTATTGTATGAGGGAGGACTTTATGTTGGGCTCCATGGTGAGTATCAGGGCTATGGATGCTCTGGTTCATCGTTGTGTGGCAGTGATGGTTGTGAGGGTACATGGGTCCCTCGCGACTCAATGGATCAGTGGTGGTTAGCTGAGGATTATGGGGAGGGCGCTAGCAGGAGATCATTTTTACTGGGGCTTGATGTTGCATGCCAAGATGGTAAGGCAACTAGAGAGGTGTCGGGTTGCATACGCAGGGGAATTCACTTTTGGGTCCATCTTGGTTGCATGGTTTTTGGAGAGGGTGTCAATGTTGCACCCTAGAGTGTTATTGGGTGCACTTGGTGTGCGAGATCCGCAACTAAAGCGGTGGGCTAGGATCTTGATTCGGCATGGTGGTGGGGAGGGTGGCCATTTTTTCACAGCCGAGGTTGCATAGGTGTGGCGACATATGCCGCAGATCATACTGTAGTATATGTACTGTGGGGTGGACTTCCAGGGTGATCTGGTGATGGTGTTACCGCCAGGAGAGGTGTTCAATCACCGAGGTATGATGTGATTTTTTATGTTTTGATATTTAGATAGTATAGGATGTCTATTATGTATATATGGGTGTTGATGTTATCCTTTGTTTGTTTATATGTGCAGATGTGGGACCTCACAGGCGCGAGGTTGAGTTGGTTAGAGCGTCGGTGCTTCAGGGGCCAGTGAGACCTCCGCAGGGAGAGCCATGGGTAGGAGAGAGATGACGACGGGAGGATGTTGAGGCAAGACTTGCTGGTGAGAGGGTAGCTAGGAGACATTGGTTTGACGACCCAGGTGCAGGTCCATCACATGCTCCCTTGGACGAGGCAGGGGGAGAGTTTGAGGATATTCACTGCCGCTTGGAGGCGGTGCTACAAGGAATGCCTGAGGGCATGTGGTCGCGTATCCAGGACAAGGGCATCCTAGAGAAGTCTGTGGGGGTTCCGTTGATGTGGTTGACCGTGGTTCGGAGAGCAATAGTAGTAGGTGTTGTGATGACTGGGTGGCTACCTCTAGGTCCAAAGGGACCAATAGTGGGTGGGGCACCACCTCCTGAGGGAGGGCAAGGTGGTGGTGTTCTAGAGGCACCATGAGTGTCTTTGTATGTATTTTTGTATATTATATAGGCCAGTGAGCCCATTGGGTGTGGTGATACCATTTTTGTACCGAGGTGGTTCACTGGCCTACGGATTTTGTACAAGATGTACTCTATTTTTTTGTAAATATTTTGATGGCACAGTTGACTGATATATATATATGTATATATACATTTTGGGGTCTTTGTGATGTTCATATGTGTGTGATGATTTTTTATTGTTGTGTATGATGTCTAATCTATATGCTGTGATAGAATTCTGATGGTTTATGTGTGTGTAGAGGTGTCTTGATGTGATATATGCCAATCTAGTAGAATGTTAGCCATGTTATCTATGATTTGATTAAATTGTCTTGGAATATGTGTAAATGTAATGAAATCAAAATGTCGAGATAAAAGTCTAACTTGCGGGTATTTGCGAAAGAGGAAAGGATTGCAGACACGGTACACATTGTTGAGTTGGAGGACGATCAGTTGGGAGTCAAGTAAGATGGTAAGGTGACGAATACGATGATGGTTTGCATCGGCGAGGAGACCAATGACGGCAGTGTACTCATATTGGTTGTTGGTTTCGGAGCCCAAACATATCTCGTTGGAGTGAAGCAGTTCATGTGAGGGGGAATAGAGGGCCCAAGCAATCAAAGCGAGATTCTGTGTCCAACGGTTGACGTCGTCGGTGTAACCGATGTGGTAGGCCGATGGAGGAGGCATCTATCAATAACACAAATGATAGTGTAGACGTGAGGTATGGAAAAAAGATTAAAAACACTAGAAAAGAAATAACCTAGTGTAGAATGGCTATGCTCAGGCATAAAATTTCTTTAAATACAACCCGTTGATGGGTTCTTTGAGAGAGAGGCCCTCGGGGGAAGCCAGGATGTATGCACCTTTAGTGAGGCAATGTTGGATAATGTAAGGGCCATGCCATAGTGACTCAAATTTTCCATGGTCAAGGGTGTCGTGAGCGATACCGTAAGCAAGGACAAGGTTGCCTTCATGAAATGAGCGAAGGTTGACATGATGATCAAAGGTGGATTTTGACCATTTTTTGGCTGCCTCATTGTTCTGTAATGAAGATCGATGATCTTCATCCAGGGACTCTAAGTTCAGCAAACACTGCTCCATTGGAGCAGTGTCGGGTAATAGCTCAATCACGGTGTGTAAGGTGGGAATTTCACACTTGATAGGAAGAGTGGCCTCGACCTCGTGGACTAGATGAAATGGTGTGAAACTAGTGGCAGTTTTCACGGCCGTACGGTAAGCCCATAGCGCGGAAAATAACATATGATGCCAATTGGTCTTATGTTTGTTAACCATGAATTGCAACATGGTCTTGAGGACCTTGTTAACTACTTCGACCTGCCCGTTGGACTGAGAGTAGTATGGTGAGGCAAACTCATGGGAGAATCCTAATCGGGATGAGAGTTTGATGAAAATCTCATTCTCGAAATGTTTCCCGTGATCAGAGACTAGTTGGAGTGGTACTCCAAAGTGGGATATGATGTGGTTAAAGAAAAAATGCACTGCAGTGTCAGCGGTGTTGTTGAAGGTAGGCATGGCTTCAGCCCACTTTGTGAATTAATCGACTGTGAAGACAATGTATTTGTGTCCATTGCTGGATGGAGGATTGTACATCATGAAGTCGATGCCCCATTTACAAAATGGGATTGCAGTAATGACTGGGTGTAGAAGAGAAGGTGGTGCTCGTGCTTTGTTGGCATAAAGTTGGCATTTATCACATCGCTTCATGGCATGAATGCAATCGTGAAATAATGTAGGCCAAAAGTAACCTGCGCGGATGATTTTCTTAGCAGTGGACATCCCTGAAAGGTGGCCCCCGCAAGCACCGCTGTGGCAGTTGTTCAAGACTCGACCAGCCTCGTCAATAGTCAAGCATCGATGGAGTTTTTTGTCGACCCCTCGCCGATATAAGATATCTCTGATGAGGAGATAGAAGGGGGCCTGATGTTGAATACGTCGATGATCATCTCGTGAGAGGTGATTACCTAACTTTTGGGTTCATAGGTAGACAAGGAGATCGTCATACAAAGGATCATCTGAGGGGATGTAAAAGAGATGTTCATCGGAGAAGTCGGTATTAATGGGGGAATTGGTAGTATCGAAGGGGAAAGTTGTGACGAGTTCGGCGAGGATGAGAGCTTTCTTGCTCTTGGGTGTTGCAAATTCGAGATCGTACTCCTGAAGGATAACAATCCATCGGGAAAATTTACCATTAATTTGCCGACGACTGAGCAAGTATTGCATCGGGTTGGAATCTGCTATGACTTTGGTTGTGCGAAGCAGAATGTAATGGCACAGTTTCTAGACTGTGAGGATGACTGCAAGGGCTAGTTTCTCTTCGTGATTGTAGTTCAAGGGTGGCCCTGAGAGGTTTTTACTAATGTAGTAAATGACATGCTCATGATCATCATCTCCTATTTGAACGAGAACTCCTACTACTGAGACGGTTGAGGCTGATATGTAGAGGATATAGTCGTGATTATAGTCGGGTGAACTAATTAAAGGGGCGTTGGAGAGTACCATTTTAATATCATCGAAAGAGTTTTGGGCATGTTCATCCCAGTGGAATGGGATGTCATGGCATAGTAAGTGAAGGAAACCATGTGCTCGAGTGGCATAGTCTGGGACAAATTGCCGTAAAAATTTAGCTTTTCCTTGCAGGCTCTGGAATTGGCGTAAATTACGGGGGGTGGAATTTCTATGATGGCCTAGACTTTGAGGAGATCCACGGTAATATTGCTTTGGGAAATGATGAACTCGAGGAGGCGCCCGGTAGTGACGCAGAACACACACTTGAGGGGGTTTAAGCAGATGTTGTATTGACGACACCTTTAGAAGATGACTCGTAAATCATCAAGATGTTGAGCGCGTTTTTTGGATCGATCTGTGAGGTCATCCAAGTATGTGAGGATGATATGAGCCAGATCATGAAAAATGTATGTCATAGCTCATTGGAAAGTTGTGCCAGCATTTTTTAGGCCAAAAGGCATGACACCATATGAAAAAGTACCCCAAGTGGTGGTAAATGTGGTCTTGTATTGATCAGTTGGATGGATTTAGATTTGGTTATAGCCAAAGAAACCGTTCATGAAGGATAAAGCCTTGTGGTCTGCACAGTCATCGATAATTTGGTCGATGAAAGGCGTTGGAAAGTTGTCTTTGGGACAGGCGTGATTGAGATCGCAAAAGTCTATGCATACACGGATGGTGCCCTATTTTTTGTTAATGGGGACAGGGTTGGAGACCCATGAGGTATAGGCGATGGAGTTGATGAATCCAGCCACGTGTAATTTGTCAATTTCATCTTTGATGACCGCTCCTTTGGATGGGTGTAGCGGTCATTGTTTTTGGCGAACCAATGTGATATCAGGCCAGGTGTCTATGCGATGTTTGACAATAGAGGGATCAAGGCCATGCATCTTTGTGTATGACCAGGCAAAAATATTTCGGTACTCTTGGAAGAGGGCTTTGTAGTCAGTGATTTCTTTGGGAGTGCATGCAGCGCCGATGGTGATTTCCTCGATGACTCCATTGTTTTATGGAAATATCGATTTTGATGGTAGGGGAAATGTTGGCCATATTTCCTTCTTCAAAAGCATCAGGGCCAGGGATAGGGTTGTTGAACCAGTCGATATGCCCTGATGGGATAAAATCCTTGGTTTCTACTACGTATATGGGGTGTTGTTTAGGAGGCGTGAAGGCTTCTTGTGAAAGGAAGAGTGCTCTGTGGTGTAGAGAATCCCATGGGTCGTCGGGGGTGGTTAATTCCTCGAGTATGTCCTCGTCATAGTGGAATTGTTGGGAATACAAGGGATCTAAAAGAGTGATATTGGTGACTGTCATTGTGTGGTTATATTTTGGTGATGAAGAAGCAAGGGGAATGATGCAATGAGGTTGCGATGGTTCGCTCAACATAAACCAAATATCGAGATACTGAGGGTTATAAATGGTAGTTGGGTGTAAATTTTTTGTGGGGAAATGAACGGGGGAATTGGGGGGATTTGGGGGTAAATCCTCGTATAAGTCATCCAAGAACCATGGCGAAGTAGGGAGTGCTTCTGGATCAGGAGAAATAATATGAAGAATCTCTAGTGATGGGTTAGCGTTAATCATCAATTCTGTAGGAGGTGTAGGAGTTTGAATTAGGGTCACTTGGCATTGCCTATATTCAATGATCATAGGACATTGATATGTGAAATGATATAAGGATTCGCAGAGAGAGCAAGGGCATCTCATACGTTCATTGACTGAGGATGTGACATAATGGATGTCGGTGATAGGAGTTGGAGTGGGTGTTTGCTGAAATCTCTGGCGTACAGCTGTTAGTGTCTGTTGGAATTGAGGTAACGTTGGACAGTGGTTTGTATAATGGCCATATTCTGAACAGATGGCGCATGCGAATTTGGTTCGCAATCCTTTGTTACTTGTGTTATGTGAGACAACAGCAGTACTGGAGGAAGCGATGAGTGGGTGCTCAAGGGAGTTGGATGAGATTACGTAGCTTGGGGAGAGATGGGCATTTGTTGGTGGGGTGTCCATCTTTCTCGCATAGTGCACAAGGAGGTTGGACGCGTGGGAGAAGTGGAGTTGTGGGATTCTTCTTCTTTCGCCTTCCCCCAGTTGTAGCAGGAGGGTTAGTGGGTGGGGGTGTAGGGGGTATGGTGGGAGTGAGTATGGGAATATGCATCAGGATTCCTTCTATTTGGGGAGGGAGGGATGGTTGAGGAACCATCTTAGGTGGATGTAAATACCAAACTGGGATTTATAGTACCATATTAGGAAGGGTAAGTGTTGCAGCAACCTAGAAATCCTGTACACCTGGTGGGGGGTGAAAGAAAGGGATTTGAGTAATGGCTTGGGGAACTGTCTCCCAAACTGGGATATGGCCTTGGGGTGAGGTGAAATCGTGAACTAGTGGAGTCGATGAGTTCACAGGAGATTCTTGAGGGAGGATCTTTGTGACTAGTGGGATGTCAGATATAAGAGAAGCCTCACTGGGAGGAAGGGTATCCTCAATGTCAGTTCCTTTGGATGAGATGACACATACCTGATTGGAAGGATGAATGAGCGGTGGTGCACCATGGTAAGTTCCTAACAAGGATGGGTCTTTGAAAATTCCAAGCCCCATCTCGATGAGTGGGTACGCCTCAGGATTAGTGTGGACAAAAGGGAGAATGTTATCGATGTTGGCAGAAGGGTTAGGCTCATATTGTGAAACTTGATCAATGGTAATGATCTTTCCATTATGGGGGACCATCATGGTTAGAAAGACGGAAGAGGCAACTGCCTTCATAGCATACATGTAGCTACGACCGAAAAAGATATTGTAATCGAGTGGGGCATCAATAACTTCAATGTCAATGAGAATGGTCTTGCCCCCAAGTTCTATAGGGACATTTTGGAAGAGCCCTTTAGGAGAAGATGGTCGTCTGTCATAAGCTCTTAAGGTAATGGCAGATGGTATGAGTTTGGGGGAACTAAGTTTCTACCATACAGACTTGGACATGATGCATGTGGACGCACCTTCATCAATGATGCACCGATGAACTGTAATTTTCCTAATTTTAACAGGGATTTGAAAAGTGATGAGAGTGGGGAGGCAAGGTTCTCCACTATCGAGATCAAATGTGATGAGTTGAGTATCCGCAAGGTTGACTTCCCCCAAGGCGGAAAGTAATGACTTCCGATGAGTGGGACAAGTTTGAAGTACTTCTAAGACTGACATGGCAACTGAGGATTGTGCCAAGTCATCGACCAAACTATAGTTATGAGATGTCCTAGCCTGAGGGTTGTGGACATGCCTGCGCAATGGGATGTGAGGGATGTGAAGAGGTGTTTTTGTGTTAGGGCGAGGGATCATCAAAGGCGATCTTGTTGGTGGTGGGATTGTTTCTGGGGGAATGGGAAGAGACTCAAAGGGTGCATGGTATTGATGACTACGTGTTTTTAGAAGGACTTCTTCCTCACTAGTGAGGAGGATAATACGATCTACGAGATTGTTTGGATTGAGATCTTGTCCCAACTGTGGTGGGGTAGGTTGCATGTCTTATTGGGTGTTCATCACTTCTTGGTGTGGAATGGGGTTTTGCAGCACGGTTGGGGGTGGTTGTTGCACATATTGTTGTGGGGGCTTCTGAGGTGCAAGCAGTGCTGGAGGATGTGGTCCATTCACTGAGTCTTTCATCCGTTTAAAATCAGCGATTTGGGGGCAATGATGAGTATAATTACCGAACTCACCGCAAAGGGCACAGGGGAAGTTGGTTCGAAGGTTATTGTTATTTTTATCTTGACGTCTATTGTTGTTTCCCCCCTGGGGGTTCTGAGTCCCTTGATTTTGTTTGCCCCCAATAGGTTGGTTCTGTTGGGGGTGATTTCCGCTTTGACTTGGGTTGTTATTGTTCCAATTCTTTCCTTTATTTTTGGCATTATTCGACTAATGGGTTGGATTTTTTGTATTTAGCTATTCAAAATTTTGATATTGTTGAATGGGAGAGGGTTGAACAAAATTAACCCCAGCATGAGGGTGTCCTGGTGGTGGAGCCATGAGTTGTGTAGGGCCAAGAAATGGAAAGTACGGATTATGTTGTGGTAATGATTCGTAAGGTACATAGGAAGGCGTGGCACTTTCGCTATTACTTAGAGTATAAGTTGAGGTAGAGGGAGTACCAGAACTTGTTTGGATAGGTGGGCATATGGGGGGTGTCAGTGGTGGCCCACTGACAGGTGGAGGAGGGGTAAGAGGGTATGGTTGTTGATAAGGGGGTGGAGGATAATAAGGGATTCCTCCATATGTTGGTGGATATTGAGGTGTGCCATACATTGGTGGTTGTTGGGGTTGCAGATTATGGTGTGTGGTGGTACCAATCAATCCGTCTGCTCAATGAGACATCCCATGCTTGTCTTGGCTAAATGGCATGGGTCTTGGGAGATCAGGGAGTACTGTATACAAGTATCTTGATTGTGAATAGATGAGTTCGTATTGTTGAGCCTTACTAATGGCTTCTTCTTCTGATTGAGGGAAGGTGGAAGCCACATCTTTATCAAGGAGAGAGACAAGTGATCTGAGAAACCAATCGAGACATTGTTGTTTGGTGGTTTCTGCTTTGCACAAACTACGTCGTCGACGCCACTTTTGAATGTGATCAGTGATATGTGTGGTTGAGGTTTGTTTAAAATTAGAGAGTAGTTCAATACCATTGTCATGACGGATTGGTAACTGGAAGAAGGTCAAAAATGCTTTGGCCAGGGATTTGAAATTCGCATGGGATCCTGATTTTTCATCTACATACCACTTGGATGATGGGCCAGTGAGTGTGTGTTGAAATAATCATATTTGGATGGAATCATCCATGATGTTGTTGGAAGAGCACCATAAGTGGAAAGTCATGACATGGTTGGCAGGGTCATCGCCTGCCTTTCCTTCAAACTAGGGGATATCTGAAGGTAGTTTGGTAGGCATTGCAGGCCATGTGGGGTCATGCAAAATAGGATCATTTGTGAGTTTGCTTAGATCTGGTATGTTGAGAGAGGCCAAATATGGCTTCTGGAGTGGTGGTGGAGGGTTAGTTCCAGCCATGGTGTGAGTGTTTTTTGAACCTGACCCTTGAGGGGGACTAGGTGGGTTTGTACTTACCCCTTGACAGGAAGTTGGCCCCCCGCTTCTGTGTGACGGAGAGAGAGTGGGTGGTGGACCTTTGGAATTGGACCCAAGTAAGGTGGAACCAAGCAAAGAAGATCCCAAGACAATGGCACTCACAGGGGTGTGAGAAGGTGGGGTTGGGGAGTTAGCGAGACTAGGAACTCCCCCTAGAATAGGAGGGAGATTTAGCAAGCATCTGGAACGACAGGGGTTATGTGGGTCCCCTATGATGTCTGACTAGCTGAGTGAATGTGTGCAAATGGTGATGAAAGCAATAAATGAACAAGATCCTTTGTTGTAATTTTTGAACTTTACACAATATATATCCAAATAAAATGTAATCAGAAGTCAATATTACATAAAGTCTTTTGATAAAGAAGCATATATGTGGATAGGTGGATTTTTTCCACGCGGGGGAGCAAAGAAAACAAATGCTCGTGTCTTAAAAGACGTAATGTCCTTCCTCTCAAATAGCACTGGACCTTCCAATAGTAATCAACAGTGGGGTCTGAAGCCACCGGAAGAGGGACTAATGAAGGATGAAATAATCAGTTATAATGAGGGGTAGAGGGTGCATATCCTGAAAGAGCTGGCGATATTTACCAATAGCCACACAAAATCCGATCAAGGCGCAATTACAGCCTACAATTTCCACTTGGGTAGATGTCCTAAAATTTGGTCACTAGGTACCTCGGTCAAAGTGCGGCATTTAGATTTTCAGCCTAATAAATGGGTCACGGGATGGATCATATCCAAGAGATGGGTGCCTCAAGGGGGGACGCACAGAACAACCAAACCTCGGCCTTCAACCCTTCATGGGTATCTCCCTGCCTTATGGTGTTAGGAACACTTGACTTGGAGGATTTAAAGTTCCCTATTTTGACAACTTCTATTGTTTTGAAAATGTGAGAACCAGATAACGAGGAGTTATTTGGATGCCTATCCCCGAAATCCTACCTAGACTAAAAGATTTCTTTTGGCACCTCCTATGCAGGAAAACTTAGTGAGTTTTTAGAAAAAAAAAAAAATGTGGTTTGTTTGAGATATTGGGGGTGTGAGCCAACCGCGTTGAAATTAAGTGGGAGTGGATAGTTTCGTCAAGAAAAGGGTGGGGTGTTTTGGAATCCCTTTGGAGGAAACTTACTTCAACCTCCACATTTCGAGATGAAGACTATGTGAGTGAGAAGTGACTTTGTGTGTGAACAAGTGAAAGTGTGCCAATTTTTAATAATTTAGGTGTCACCTTGTTGCATGTGGACTTCGCTTGGTCCTCACAAGTGTTGATTACCTAAGTTACTATGTGTCATTGGTACAACCTTTCAGAATTTTAAAGTCCCTAGAAAACTAGCATGTGGACATGTGGGTCCTTACTATTCCTTTAACTCCCTATTGTGATTTAATATAAGAAATCTTTGAAACTATCCTAGATTGTGATCATGTGGGAATGTATGGGCCCRTTACAAAACCTTTAAACTTCCCTAGTGATTTAATCTAAGAAAGTAAATTTCAACACTATCCTATCTTTGTAGCATGTGGGCATGTGTGGGCCCATTACAAGTTTAAGGTGTGTTTGAAAAATAAACTAAGAGAAGTCCCGAGGGGGTGTTGTCCTCTCCTAAATATTTTGTCTTTTTTAAGGGAAATGAAATTGTCCTACAACCTCTTTTTGATTCTCAAGATCGCTTTGAAGCGTGAGAGAAGAGCATACTCAACGATTGATATCCAATTTCTGGTCCCAATGCAAGTTTTTATATGTGATTATAAATGATTCCAACTTATACTCTTAGTCAAAGCAGGCCATCCATGTGGCAAAATGAAAGAAAAAGAGGAAATAATGATTTTAAACCCCCTCAGTGCCTATGTATTTTTGACTAATCCCTTTATATGGAGAGGGAACTAAGTGTGGTGCAGATTACAACATGCATGGAATCATCTTTAAGAAGGCTAGGGGCCTTCCACAAATCACAAAAAGGCTTACAATGTGTATTTTTCTGCACAGGTG
>ML799430.1:196513-250235 GCA_009831015.1 Picea engelmannii
TGTAAGCTAAAGAAGTCACAATATGGTCTGAAGCAATCACCTAGGATGTGGTACCAAAAGTTTGACGCATACATCCTTGGATTGGGATTTGTGAGAAGCAGGGCTTATCACTGTGTATATTCGAAGCAGGTTGGTAATCATTCATTTATGTAGTGTTGTATGTTGATGACATGTTGTTGGTAGGAAATAACATGGATGTTATCAAGGAGGTGAAATTTCAACTATCCTCCAAATTTGACATGAAGGATATCGATGTTTCTAACTTCATTCTGGGAATGGAGATTAAAAGAGATCGTACAAACAGGAAACTCTAGTTGAATCAGAGAAAATATGTTGAGGCGATATTGCAGAGGTTCAATATACATGGAAGTAAATTAGTCAAGTTTCCTATTCCTATAGGTGTAAATTTATCTGTAGATCAGTGTCCCAAGACACATGAAAAAGAAGAGGACATGTCCCATGTTCCGTATGCCAGTGCAGTTGGCAGTTTGATGTATGCAATGGTCTGTACTAGATCGAACATTGCACATGCAGTGGGATTTTTGAGCAGGTATATGTCAAAACTATGGAAGGAGCATTGGACGGCAATAAAGAGGGTCTTCAGCTATCTTTGTGGCACTACCAGTTATGGATTGTTCTACCAAGGAAGACTAGGATTGGACAGAGTGGTGGACATACATGGCTTTGTTGATGCAAACTAGGTTGGAGATCTGGATCGCAGAAGATATACAAGTGGGTATGTGTTTAACCTATTTGGAGGAGAAATCAGTTGGATGATCAAAACACATGATGTAGTGGCACTCTCAACTATAGAAGTTGAATACATGGCAGCCACTCATGCAAGAAAGGAAGTAGTATGGTTACAAAGATTGTGTTCAGGTATTGGGTTGGTACAACAAGCAGTGAGATTATATTGTGACAGTCAGAGTGTGATCTTCCTAGCAAAGAACCCAGCTTATCATTCAAAGACAAAGCATATTGATGTTCAGTATCACTTTGTGAGAGATATGGTTGAAGAAAAGAAGGTGTTGCTGGAAAAGGTTGACACTTTGAAGAACATTGTAGATTCATTGACAAAGTCTGTGATCACAGAAAAGTTCTCTTGGTGTAGAGTAACAATGGGCATTATTTCTCTGGATTGTTAACTATATAATCCTGTGAACCCCTGTATGGAAAGAAAACAACAAGTGAGAGAATGTTGGGTATGTGTTATATTCTTTGCATGTGTGTGTGTGGGCACGTCAGATTCGACAATTGTGTGTGTGTGTGGGCGATTTTTGCTATTTTTAGCAGTTTTCTAAATTAATCTTGGATTAAGGGATTAGGGTTTTGGTAGCTATGGAATACCTAAAACATTGTATATATTGTATGTTGAATGGTGAAATAAATACAATAAAGAGTTGAAAGGTGCGACACCAAGGAAGACTGGTTTTCTCCTGGTTGAGGGTTTTCAGCGTAAATCTCTGTGTACTATGTGTATGAGCCACTGATTAATTTATGTTTTTCTTAAGAATCTATATGCATTTATTTACTATCCTGCGTTGGAGTAGCATACCAGCTTGCATTGGGGTAGCTTCCACTACTGAGGATCACATCACTTCCCACTACTGGGGAATACATCAATTCTCACTACTGGAGAAAAAACATTTGGACCACTCCAAGCTTGTCCCTGACAGAGAATTGGTCAACATACATTCTACCTGTTCTTCGATAGAAATATACTGGAGCACGTGTCTCATCATAGTATTCTCCCTCTTGCTAGGAGAATCTGTTGGACACAAATCAGGCTTTGTACATCTCTAGGATATTTATCTGCAACATGCTTGATCTTGTAGATCAACTTGGAAGTCACCACTGAATTCCCTTCTGGTCTCGGAACCAAGGAAAATATATATATCCCAGTCCTTCTGACTGGCTTCCTCCTTGGTCACTATAGCAAAGTCTACTGAAGCATGGGAATCTTTCCATAAGATCTCATATCTACTCAAATCCTCTGAAGCTTCGATCTAGACTTCTCAACCCATGGCATCTGTCTGTTAGTTCCAGAAGACGTCTCTCTCTTCCATATGAATACAAAAGTATCTGAGTCTCCATTCTCCCTCTGAATATTGACTCCATCTGAGTTTGTATAATCTTCAGAGCCATATGCTCCTCATGATATGGCTCATCATTTTTTCATCCTGTGAAGTTTCATGGGACCATGTTGGTCTCTTCTTCATTACTACAATGATTATGGGTAGGCCCTTCTGGCTCTACTAACTCTTCCTGATGATCTGAAGAGTGATCAAATGCACTAGATGGATTTTTTCGATCATATTTGGAGCCTTCTGCTCCTTACAATCAATCTCCATATGATATACTATGTATCTCGCAAAAGTACCCTTCTTCGTCTTCTTCTTCTTTGATATATGGATGTATACGATCGTGTATACAAATTCTTATCTGTATAGTTTGCTCCATGTCTCAAACTAGAGACCATCTAATATGTTGTCTCTTGCAACTGTAACTATAGCTTCCCTCGGAGTTATCACATGTGACCTGCCTGGAACAAGGACAACAAAGGGAAAAACAATAGACAAGAATAATACTCGTATAATAATAAAAACAAGAACGAGAACAATAATCACAGTAGCTCCTTCTCAGAGCTATTTCTTGTGACCTCCCTAGAACAAGAACCAAAATAAAAATACAATAATAAGAAATAGGAACAACACTCTTCTAGTGTTGTGATCAATCATTCCTCCATGGTAACTTGCCCAGAACAAGAAAGCAAGAACAAAAAGTATAATATCATTTTCATAAGAACATATCTATGTCAACAAGAATAAAAAGGCAATCCCATGGTAATCATCATATTATTACCAAGGTGACCTACCTGGAATAAAAACAAGAAGTATCTTCTAGAGGACATGTTAGTTCATCTTGCGACCAAGTAAAATAAGCATTTGTATCAATAGTACTCACATGCTTCCAAGTATTCATTATATCTAGCAATAATAGAACCTTCAAGGATTGTTGTCACAACTAGTAATGTAGTAATTATCAAACTTGATATGTGCAAATTGGGAATTTATCAATTTAATCAATCAAACCTGGAACAAGGAGTCTTATCTTCAAGAACGAGTGTTGTTGATTTTATTCTGAGTCTCCTTCACTCAAGATGACAAGTATTCTCTTCAACCTGTCCCATGTACTTAAGACAATATGATTTCTTGATAGAAATATGAGTTAGAGAATATAATGCAAATAAACTCTAAAATTTCAACCTTAATCAATCTAATACTTTGACTACAGTCAGCTTATAACTTTAACTTTGAACGGAGGTTTATATAACTTCAATAGATAAAAATACAACTAGATGTTCAAAATATTACAATAATTCCATAACAGCTAGAGGCACATGAAAACAATAAAACTTGGAGTGTGTTGTTCCTCTTAATGTGGTGAGTATGATATCCCTCTGGATCTATGATTGTAAGAGATCCCATATCCTGTAATCACACTCAAAATAATTATACGATTTAAATATATATAAGTATATACCTCTGGTAGCATCGACAGGTAGTGGCACCATCTGACATCAACGACAAGCAATGATGAACCTTAAAACTTAAAAGGTGCTCCAACTTGTAATCTAAAGTTATTTGGAGATGTGTTAGGGTAAGGCGCACTAGGACAACCAAAAATTAGTCCTGACACTTCACATAAACTTTCACTGCAACTGGTGTTGGCACTGCAACTAATGTTGCAACTGTCACTGCAACTGGTGCTGCAACTAGCACTGCAACTAGTGTTGCAACTGGCACGAAGCAACTGGCATGAGGGAACTGATATGAAGGAACTGGCACTAGAACTGCAACTGGCACTACAAACCTAGGGTTTTATGAGGAAACCCTAATTTCTCAACTTCATAAATTTGCAGATCTGATTCGGGGAAGAGATGCACCCTACTTAGGATACCTTCTTAGTGAGTTCAGTAAGTGCTTAATGAGCTTGAAAATAGGGGGAAATGAGGATCCTCCTTCCATCAGTTAAACTGTTATGAAGGAAACCAACTATGATACCATGTTGAAATTTTGGTATGCTCGTTTAACCACAAACAATGTCACATCATTGTCACCCAACCATAGGCATTCACATATGCCACCCTCGAGCACACTAACCTTTACTTAGAATAATTCTGACAAGCCTACTCTAGAACCAACAGTAAACCCTAGATACTAACTACAGCAAAAACTCAAGACAAGTAGAGCGCTCATTCTCCAATGGTAGCGCACAAGAGAGAGAGAGTCTCCATATCCACAAAACAAGTACCATACACAATTGTAGCAGCTGCAAATGCACTACTCTCTCATACTTGCACCATACTTAGAAATAATAACACCAAGAGTATCACCAAGAATATCACTTAATAGCACTAGAGAGAGACCAAGACCAAGAGATGACCATACACCCTTATTCCTCCTTTCAGTTGCAGTTGCAGTTTCAACTGCAAATATCCACAAGACTTGCACTCTGACTAGGTATACAAATGCGCTAAAACGTCCTCTATTTATATTAATATATCCAATGACTTTTCTGGCTGGGCTAACCTGACTTTCTAGTAATAATATTTTATGTTTATCTTTTTCCAATGGAGCCAACTTGTATTTCTGGAAGATAATATTATAATATTATTTATTCTACTAGGTCGACTTGTCTTCTAGGTTTTCCACACATCTGTTTAATGTTTCAATTGCTTCCGGAATATTCTACTCTAAGTCACAGGTTACACATGGAGGTTAATACCTCCCACAACTACCAAAACATCAACACTATGAAGATTTAATTTCTTTAGATTCCAGAATATTTAGTTACTAATTTTATGCTTATGCATGAAATAGATAAAATGCGGAAAACAAAGAACAATAAAATAGAATCACACACCATCCAAAAAATAACATAAATATTTTCTCTAGGAAACCCTTACAGGAGAAAACCTAACTAGAAGGTGAGGTTGGTGTTATCTACTCAAATAACACAGTCAAATTTGTTTATTTTAGGTGATAGGAAGTCATTGAAAAATACATTTCTAAATTTTTTAAGTTTCATTTTTGAGAGCCTTAGGTTTGTAATAAGGTTTGAAAAACATTGGATTTGATCTTTATTTCAAAAATGTCAAAGATCAGGTTTTAGTGGCTAATCACCTTCCCAAAAGGGCTTCTAAGCCACCGAAATTCCTAGCTTTCGACATCTTAAACACAAAATTCGGGGCTATTTTAGCCACTGAAAGTGCAGAAACGCCGGTTTTTACTATGTTGAGTCATCATTTTCAAATGATGATTCTAAGTGACTGGAGAATCATTTTGATAAATAGGCAGAAGTTTTTTTTTATAACATGTCAAATAAAAATAACCTCTCTCATTTTTCCTACATGTGTCATAGATTGGGAGAATCGAATTCATCTCTAAGCCCTAATTTTTGGATCTCAAAATTTCCCTGTTTGACACATGTTTTTGAAATGCAGATCTCGGGCAAATGAAAATGAATCTCAAATAACTGAGAGAGGTGTTTTCTCACAACAAAACAATATACAAAAACCTCTTCCAATTTGTACACAGCGGTTTTGGTTAGAGAGATATGGGTAAATCTTTGAGCAAAAAATTTCCATAAATTTTTGTCTTTTCCATCCACCTCACAATTTCAAATTTGAGATAGGAGAAGAGGTTATCAAATCCATATTTTGAGGATCTGAAACTGCTTGTAAAGGCTATAAATCCTATCAATTTTATATACTAAAGGTTTTACTTTGGATACTACACTATGATGTTATTATTGTAACAAGACCCTTTTTGAAATATATTTAGTTTCACAAGCTTCTTTCATTGTTGTTGTCAGATTTCCATCTTCCCTATGCTTTCTGTACTTATGATTGAACTCTATTCTCTGTCTGAGTTTATTTAAATTGTTGGTGACTGTCACCTCACCTTTTGATTTCATAAACAAAGATTCATAATTGATCATTGCTAGTTATATTTGTCCATCATATATGTTTTAAATGTGTATGGTCTGATTGATATAGTTAGTTTTCTTCACCCACCTGATTCTAGTAAACCATCTAATTAACATCTCTTGAAAGCCTTGTCCTACCTGATATGTACTTAAGTTGTCTTGAGAGATAAAAACCAATAAGTCAGTTATTCATCTTGATCCAATACACTACACCATTGAGATATTAGTTAAGTTACCAGGCTTCTTCGAACTACAACCTAGAAGGACTCCTGGAGAGATAACAAATTGGCGTCATTGTCGGGGAGAGGAGATTGAAGCTCAAATTTCTTGGGAGACAACAAGATCCATCTTTGATGATAGACAAATTCTGGACATAATTCGGTTGTAATGATCTATCTGGCGACTCCATGAAGGGAAGATTGAGTGACGATTTCATTGTTCAGAAATCTGTTGGTGACTCCACTGATATAAAATGAATAAGAGGTATGCATTTTGCAATTTCTCAAGTATTTATGGTTACCCTCATCCAGTACCTAGTAAATATGAATGGGAGAATAGTCTTCCCAAATTTCGAGGAGAAGAGTGGGAAGTGCCAGCTGAACACTTGTTGGAATTTCATGAATTTATTCATCGTCTTGAAATTATACATGAGGATGTTCAAATTAATATTTTCAGGTATTCATTAGAGGGGATTGCTCTTGATTGGTGTTGGTCTCTTCCAAATGCAAGTGTTAGCTCTTTGACAGGTTTCCATACAACCTTCAATTCCTTTTGTAAATAATATTTTCCATTTGAACATATTTTTGAAGGATGTTGTAATGAGTTTTCTTTGCTTCATAAAAATTTTGTTAGTCACGAAACTCAGATTTGTGATGTTACATCTATTTTAGAAGAAGACATTTATCAAGCAGGTCAAGAGGTGTTGAATGATAGTAATAACATAGAAACATCTGCCATCATATCAAATGTGTCTGTTGTTTTATATATTGATGAAGATCGACATGTCTCTTATGAATATATTAATGTCAAAGAACAAATGCATACATCAGTAGGAAAAAGTAGTGGATCTGAGTCAGAAGGAAATATTGAAGGTGATGGTGAAGGAGAACACAAATTTATGATGCATGTTTCTCTACCAATTGAAGATAGTCAACAACAATATATCATTTCTCAGTTGAAACAACAAGGAGACTATCAAGGAAGACATCTAATTGTAATCAAAGAAGCATTCATACAAGGGCAGTTATTTTCTATGAGTCAGAATGTTTTTGATCTTGGATTCAGAGACCCAGTAGCAGCTTTGATGGAGTTGTATATTTCAGAGCCTCTGAAAATTTCAAATTTTGTTTACTCATTAGTATTCACCAATGAGTATGCCTTTTTGAAAGTTTATTTATCATTGTTGATATCTTTTAGTTACTTTCTATTAAGCAGTGATAGAGATAAGGTCATCTCAGTTTTGAGGTTTCTCCAATGGTTGTTATGGAAGTTTGTGTATACATGACCAATTTTCAGATTTGGTTAGTGTAGGAGTAGGCAACTAAATAAACTCTTCATATGAGCAGCTAGATCTTTTTCAGTTGATTGATTTCATTAATAAACCACTAGACTACAAGCAGGTTATAGGCAGACTACAAGTTCACAAAAGATTAGTTGTACAGGCCAGTTTATGCTCCCATGCTCCAGCTAGATGTGACCTACAGTCAAAGAATAACACATTAACTTGCATACAATATCATCAATTCACGAGTCAAGAGCCAATGATAAAGTACCTAGACTAAGCTACATGGAGGAGAAGCCTATGGAGTCGTTAAAGTTTTATGTTCATCATATTGACAATATTATCACATCTTATTGTTTTTAGCTACTATAAGGTTTCTTAATACAGTTGTGCGCCAAGGAGAAACCTAGCCCTAGTTTCATGATGTTATCTGGAGGTTTGTTGTCCATGAACAACTGTCAAGAGGAAAGGCCAAGCGATGATCAAATGGACAATGTCCAATTGTCGAGAATATAGTGTAGATGTCCATCAGATAGCTCGTATCACGAGGATTAGTTCATGCCACGAGGAGAGAGACTACCAAAGGAATTATATGTGTTCAACACATCGACAGCATCAGAGTATTAAGTTATATAGAAGTGTGACCTATTACAAGCCAAATGGTGAGTCACATGGTTGAGCAATTCAAATTTGTCTTGGCACGCAAATACAGAGTTAAGGTTTTATGTAGTATACTCTTGACACTAATACACAAGGTATCACATGGAGCACAGCCATGAGGAGAAACACCATTATCTAGATATGCTTTTGTTATTAACTTCTTCTATCTGCCAACAAGCATAGTATGCACAAGAGCTAAAGCATTGATAGCTTGAAATCAGGTCAGTGCAAATTTAGAGTGTTGGTTCTTCGTGAGGAATTGATGTGTTCTCGTGAGCATACAAAGTGTGATCAAAACATAGTACACTTGAAAGCTACTTCGAAATGTATAATTCTTAAGAACATAGTATTAATATTAGTGTAGGTAACCCAACTTTCAGATAGTAGTGAATCTTCCATTTCCTTTTTTTCTTTTTTTCTTTTTTTCTTTTTTTCTTTTTTTTAAATTCCTTGCAGATTTTGAGGACTTCCTTCCAAGATTCATGGACAAACAGGGCAGACAAGTGATAGAAATATCCCATATTTGGTGGCAAATTATAACATTCGAGGCTAAAGGGATAACATATTATTTTTAGAAAATCAAATCATGACTAGAGAAATCTGAATATAGTTTCTACTTCTATCAATAATCTACTAGATTGGAGCAGTGATTATGCCATAGATACAGGGGAACTTTTGCTAAAGGTTTCAACACACAGTATAGGATTTCATGTGATGCTTAAAGCAATAATATTAGAATTAATCTTTGAACTCTATTTCACAAATTGTTACTCTTATTCAACTAGCATTCAAATCCAAAATATACCTTGGCTTGGCTCTGTCAAGCTTGCAGCTGATATTTCTATGCTAATTGAACCATGTGTTTTAGATGCTATGTTTCCTTCTGTGCTTGGAGGAACATGTGTCATATTTGGTACATTCATTTGTGGTAAAATTATTATCACTCGTGCAAACAAAGGCATATCTCATCATAGTTGTTGCAGACAAGAAAACATGATCAAAGGAGCAGCCTTAAAGATCAGTAAGTTAAGAGAAAATGCATTTTTGCAATTCTGTCAAATGTTATAAAGCAGGATTTTCCATGTCTTAGGCATACATTTCAACTGTTCATTAGCCACAGAAAGCAGATCTTTCAGTAGCTTACATGTTAGAATTTTGGCACTCCTAGCCACCGAAAGCACAGAACAGGGCAGAAAGCTACTATTTTTTCACAGATCTGAGTTCCCTTGATCTGAATGCCATGAGGACAGTTTCTAATGATATATAATAATTAATAGCATCATTATTGGGTTTTTGTTCTAGTTTTAAAGGGTGCCAACAAGAGGAGAAGATTGAGTTTGCTACCTAATTTTGGTAAAAAAAAATGTCTTTTAGGCAGAGGTGGCAATTTCGAATTTTCTATCAGTCTCTAAGGATCTATTGCAGTTGTCGAAGATTTTGAAGGACATGAAGATACTTAAGATAAGGAGTTGACCTAGTAAATAGGATATTTTCCTATTCTCTTTGAACTATTTTTTACTTTCCATTTTAAGTAAATTTGATCCAGTTTTCCAGGATCTAGATATCTTTTGCAAAGGCTACAGGTGGGATACACGCAGGCTACGGGTTTGTAGGGGATCAATTCTAAAGGAAAAATGACTCCATAGCCCAATGGCAAAGGCTACATGCAAGTTATAGGTTCGCAGAAGATCAGTTTCACAGGCCAAATGACTCCATAGCCCAACAGGAAAAGCATTGGAGTTGAGGTTCTTGAAACCTCTCAAGGAGGATTTCATCCCCAAAAGGAGCCGGATGTTATCTTCTCAAATAACACAGTCAAATTTTTTTATTTTAGGTGATAGGAAGTCATTGAAAAATACATTTCTAAATTTTTTAAGGTTCATTTTTTAGAGCCTTAGGTTTGTTATAAAGTTTGAAAAACATCGGATTTGATCTTTATTTCAAAAATGCAAAAACTCAGGTTTCGGTGGCTAAGCGCCTTTCCAAAAGGGCTTCTAAGCCACTGAAATCCCTAGCTTTCAGCAGCTTAAATGTGAAAGTCGGGGCTATTTTAGCCACCGAAAGTGTAGAAAAGATGGTTTTTTACTATGTTGAGTCATCATTTTCAAATGATGATTCTGAGTGACTGGAGAATCATTTTGAGAAACGGGAGGTTTTTTTTGTTTCTAACATGTCAAATACAAATAACCTCTCTCATTTTTCCTACAGGTGTCATATATTGGGAGAATCGAATTCATCTCTAAGCCCTAATTTTCGGATCTCAAAATTTCCCTGTTTGACACATGTTTTTGAAATGCATATCCCGGGCAAATGAAAATGAATCTCAAATAAATGAGAGAGGTTTTTTCTAAAAACAAACCAATATACAAAATGCTCTTCCAGTTTGTACACATCATTTATGGTTAGAGAGATATGGGTAAATCTTTGAGAAGAAAATTTCCATAAATTTTTGTCTTTTCCAGCCACCTCACAATTTTGAATTTGAGATAGGAGAAGAGGTTATCAGATCCATCTTTTGAGGATCTGAAACTTCTTGTAAAGGATATAAAGCCTATAAATTTTATAGACTAAAGTTTCAAATTTGGATACTACACTATGATGTTATTATTGTAACAAGACCCTTTTTGAAATATATTCAGTTTCACAAGCTTCTTTCATTGTTGTTGTCAGATTTCCATCTTCCCTATGCTTTATGTACTTATGATTGAACTATGTTCTCTGTCTGAGTTTATTTAAATTGTTGGTGACTATCATCTCACCTTTTTATTTCATAAACAAAGATTCATAAGTGATCATTCCTAGTTATATTTGTCCATCATATATGTTTTAAATGTGTATGGTATGATTGATATAGTTAGTTTTCTTCACCCACCTGATTCAATAAACCATCTGATTAACAGCTCTTGAAGGCCTTGTCCTACCTAATATGTACTTAAGTTGTATTGAGAGAGAAAAACCAGTAAGTGAGTTATTCATCTTGATCCAATACACTACACCATTGAGATATTAGTTAAGTTACCAGGCTTCTTCGAACTACAACCTAGAAGGACTCCTGGAGAGATAATAGTTGGTTTTCTCTCTTTTCTCTAGTATGGAAATAATGAAAGTACAAAGAAGAACTCTCTATGGAGTCATCTAAGACCTGTGGAATGTTAGATTATTACAAAACATTAACCTCCTCTGTTATTCTCTCTAATTTCCCACTCCCAGTTGTTCTTCTCTGTTATGGAACAAAACACAATAACATGTAATGGAACCTGTTGGACAACTGAGATGGGGGGTGAATCAGATGTTACCGTGCTTAAAGAATTATGATTATTTTAAACTATTTACAAATCACTCAATGACAATCACAATAATGCAGGGAGGTAAGCAATAGAATATTCAACATCAATCACACACATAAAATATACGGAAACAGATATTTCCTAAGGAAACCCATAAAGGGAAAAAACCTCTTGTTCTTGATATGATAAGTAATCTTTATTTTATGTACATTATGATTCTTATGAGCACCAAATAATTGTGAGGCTACCACCTATGTTTTGCAAGCTGCAACTTATTGAGAGCACCAACTCTCTGGTTTCTCTAGCACCCACTAGAAGGAAGCACCAACTTCCTGGTTCTCTAGCACCCACTAAAAGGAAGCACCAACTCCCTGGTTTCTCTAGCACCCACTAGAAGGAAGCACAAAATCTCTGGTTTCTCTAGCACCCACTAGAAGGAAGCACCAACTTCCAGTCACACAGGCACTGACATGTATAACAGAGAACAATCATTCACCCTTACACCACTCTGCCACCCTAGTTTGTCTAGTTGCAACCAGATGGAAGCTACAACTTCCTGTGTTCAAGCACCCACTTTAAAATCTAAGGACAACAGTCCTCCCTAGCACCTCCCAACCACCCTGGAATATAAATATTTTCTTTCTTGAATTTATCATAGTGATACAACAGTTATTTATGACTTACCAGTCTCATCAATGTTCTGCTACACTACTCTGCTCTTCCTGCATCAGTGTCTCTTTCCTCGCGTCTTTTGTGCTTTTTGTTCTTCTCTTGAATATACATTTTTGTTCCTTGCTTATTTTGTGCTTTATAATCTGTGTATTATTTCCATTCTATGCACCATGCCTCTTCTATGTGCTTCAGATCCTACACACAGCATGCTTCTACCTGCATGAAACACTCTCAACCGCAACACACCTCTCTTCTTTGTTCTGGATTTTTATATTCTCTATGCATCAACTACATCCTCTGCACAATGCCTCTACATGTTATTCACTACACTATTTTTCTGCCCTACAGATTGATCACTACCTCTCTTCCTTACAACTGTATGACTAACTAGAAAAATTCCTCCACTTCTTTGTTGTGCATTTCTTTCCCGCGTCGAGTCATCTACTTGATCATCATACAAACTCTTCATATTCTCTATCCGTTAGCTCCATGAGTTCATCATCACTGGGCTTATCCTGAGATTATTTTCCTTCTCTGGCAGTGTGACTCTTTGTCTTCTATATCACAGTCGAGATTATCCTCTCTATTGCAGTTACAGTCTTCGACACTTTTCCATCTGTCAATTATCTCTATGATCAGTCTTCATTCCACTCGCAGTTACCTCAAGACTCTTCAGCTCCTCTGGCGATCACCTTGCAGCTCCTCTGGCGATCACCCTGCACCTCCTCAAGTTCTCTGGTTGATTTCATCACTGCGTTCTGGAAGTTACAGCCAGTCAACTATGGCTTCTTTGGATTTTAAGCCCCTTCCTTCATGTGACCTCTGGCTATGACCTGGGGCCATGCACTAGGGTGCTTCGCGATTTCGCGTTTCGCGATATTATGCTGCGAGTTTCCTTGAATATCCCAACTCATGAAATATGAAATACTCCATATCAGATTAACGGTTCAGATATTTCCCTTTGATCGACGGCTACGATCAAATCAAGAATTCTCGTTTCACAATTTTCTGTTGTGAGTTGCTTCGAATCTCTCAACTCACGAAACTCGAAAATGCTTCATATCAAATCAACGATCGATATCTCTCCCTCTAATCGACGGATGCAATCAATATCGCAGACTTTGACTTCATATCAGATCAACAGTCCATATCCTCGTTGATCCAACGGCTCAGATCATTTCCCAACTTCGCATATCGCGATTTCCTACAACTCTCACCTTTGACTTCTCTAGATCGTGAGTCAGCGAAATGTTTATCTCTCGCCACATGTCCTCTGGATCCAACGATTCAGATCTTATCGTGATTTCGCATTTTGCAAAGTTGGAGGATGGATCTCGGCCTTATCCTCTTCACAGTTATACTGGATCCTACGGTTGTTGGTCCTCGGTGCTTAGATCAAACGGATCAGATCTGTACTTATCCTCTGCGCTTCCTCTGGTCACTGGACTCTGATCTAACATACATTGAGTATTTTGGATTGGTGATCCATCGGCCATTATCACTCATCCTTCTAAGCTTTAGCTTTCTCAAATCTCTAAGTGTCAAAGGCCACGACCTTTGATCCTTCTATGAGCCTTGATGTATGGGATCTCTTCTGTGCATATCAGAACGTTATCTCTCCTGAGCTTTGATCTCTACATACTATTTTCTTCTTCAACTGAGCTTACGCTCTTCCTGTTTTGACATCGATGCACACTCTGATCTTTCCATCAATGATAAGAACACTCTACCTCTAAACATGTCATCGTTGTTGTTGTTATTTCCTGTAGACATGCCATCATTGTTGTTGTTCTTGCCATCAATGAAAAGCACACTCTGCCTGTAAACATGCCAACGATCTCCCCCTTTGGCATTGGTGGCAACCCTGAACGACTACGCTAATTTGTTTGGACCTCCAACTATAGCATCCAGACCACTCCTTTTCTCCCCCTTTGAAAACAATGTCAAATAAAACATGCTCCCTCTGAGCTTTTGCAGTACTTGTCGGAGGTATCAAATATTCAACCAATACATACTCCCCCTGACAGGATGGATTCTCTTATTTGTATCTAACCCACAGTCTTCTCCTTCTGATTCTTGGACATGTTCGTCTTCAGCTTCAGCTGTGTCCTCTGTAGCAGACTCAATATTTCTCACCTCTCTCACTGGGACTCCTTCATCAACCTTTTCTTGTCATAACTGAATGACTCCCCCTGTCATGCTTCTTTGATCTTCTATTACAGTAAATTCATTTTTCTTCCATGATGCCTACAATCCAAGGCTTTTATGACCATATTCATTACAAGAAAAAATTATTACAAACACTCTCATACCTGCTTTTCTTTTTTACAAATGCAGGACCTGTGTTAGACTTCTTAGGAGTATTTATTTCTTCCTTGTTGTATCCAAGATCGGATTTGTCATTTGGTGATATCTGACTATCCAAGATCTCATCTAGGGTCATGGAGTTGTTCAAGAACTTGATTTGTGTGTTTGACTTCTCAACCTTCACAACTTCTGCTTCTGGCTTATGACATGATTCTTCTTCTACTTCTTCTTATCTTGCATGGGAGGATTCAATATCAACATCATTATCTGCCCTTATGCCTTTATCCACCACTTGTCCCGAGTTTACATTTTTCACCTTAAAATCTTTGGACGTAAACACCTCTTCATAGCCTCTGTCACATATTTGACTTATACTGAGCAAATTATGTTTCAAATCATCTACAAGCAGATCATCCTGGGAATCTCCTTTGCCATTGCTCAAGCTCACCATCCCTTTATCCTTGATTTTACCTGGTTCGTCATTTTCAAAGATCACATTTCCTATTTTTCTTTTGCTTATAGGCAGAAGCTTATCCTTTTCTCCAGTCATGTTCTTGGAACATCCATTGTCTATATTCCAGGAGTCCTTTTTTTTTAGTTGAAAGTACTAGACCACATTTTTCACTATCTTTCCTTTTCCATGTGTTGGCCTTTCTAGCTAAGAGATTTATCCTTGGATCTTCTTTGTAGTTCTTCAAATGGAAATTTGTAGATTTGTGGTCGAAGTTATGAAAGTTATAGAATTCAAGCTCATTGTTCAATAGGTCAAAGTGATTGTTGCAACGTTGTCTACTCATTGACTGTTCATTATTTCTTGACCTCCTTAGTTTCATGTCTCTAAAATTAATTTGACCATTTGCAATATGTGGTTGTTTGTTACTTGGCTGTCTCATTCTTTGTTGTGGAAGATATTTATTCCTTGGGTGTCTTGATTGCTTATGTCTAAATCTTAAGGAACAATTTACAGCTTTGTGGCCAAAGTTAGAACAGTAGAAACAATATCCATAGAAAAAATCTKTGTACCTGGAAAATGGTTGTCTTATTGAGAATGTCGATTTCTTCCATGTTGATGATTTTCTTGAGCAGAGGGTGTATTATTTMTTTTTTCTACAGATTCACTTCTGGCACCTTTTTCTTTAGTCCTCATGGGTGGTTGATTATCTTCCTTTGTTTATGCAAGTTTGTTGTTGTCATTGGTTGTAGATTTGACAAACTTGATGGAGTCTTTGTTGCTTAGTTGACCACTACTTGATCCCTCTTCATAACCCAAACCAGTTTTCAACTTTGGATTCCTTTATTGATTCAGAATGATGGCTAATCCTTATGAGGCTTTGATACTTGATATATTTTGATGATACAAAGCTTGAAACTTCTCCAACTCTTTCCTAGTTTTCACTACTTCTTCCAGAGCTTCAAATATTGCCTTCTTTTTTATTAATTGTTGTTTCAAAATGTCTTTGATTTTCTTTGCCTCTTCTAATTCCACTTTTAGTAGGGCAAAGTCTTCATCTGTTTTTTTACTGTCTTTCTTGAATTGTATCAACAATTGTTTTTGCTTTCTCTTCTTAAGTCTGAGTATGTCAATCTCTTCGAAAGCACTGATCAGCTCTCCTTCCAAGTCAACCACAACTTCTTCATCATTAGCATCACTTCCTGGGATTTTATTATCATAATAATATTTGGCCATAAGAATGAAGTCATTTACCTTATCTTCACAGGAAGAGTCATCATTGTTTACACATAAACTTTTCTTTTTTCCAAATCTCTTGTGTTTGTACTTCTCTTCTCCTTCAGAGTTCTGGTCATTTTGCTTGTGTGGACACTTAGATGCAAAGTGACCTATCTTTCCACAGTTAAAACATTTGAAGGGAAAGTTGCCTTGGTACTTGCCTGATCATTTCTTTAGTCTTCTCACAATTTTTTCTTCAATTTCATCAGCCTCAGAATCCTCATTCTTGACTGCTTTAAATGATGCTTCTCTAGTGGTATATTTATCTTTACTAATCGTCATTTCATAAGTAGTTAGAGTTCCTAGGAGTTGATCAATAGACATATTCTTAAGATCATTCAGTTCCTCTATTGCAGAAACTTTTGGATTGAATCCATCAGGCATAGATCTTAAGATCTTCTGAACTAGTAATATGTCTTCAATCTTCTCACCAAGACCTTTCATGGAATTCACAAGCTCCTCAACTCTTAAGAAAAATTTATTAACTGTCTCATCCTCATTCATATTTAGTTGTTCAAACTGTAATCTGTAGGTTTGAAGCTTGGCATCCTTTACCTTCTCATTACCTTCATAGATGTTAATCAGTTTGTCCCACATTGCTTTGGCAGTTTCTAAGTGCATAACTTTTACAAATTCTTCTTCTGCAAGCCCACTCAGAATAGCATTCATAGCCTTAGCGTTGAAGCTGAATTCTATCTTGTCATCCTTGGAAGCTAATACAACCGGCTCTACATAACCAGTCTCTACCACATCCCAGACATCTGCACCTAAAGCCATTATATAGGTTCTCATCCTAACTTTCCAGAAGCCAAAGTTTGTTTCAATGAACAGGGGGGCCTTATTGGTTGAAGTTCCTCCATTTCTAGTCATGTTTAAACCCTAGGATCTACCTTAAATAAAGGGAACTCACTCTTATACCAATTGTTGGACAACTGAAAGGGGGGGGTGAATCAGTTGTTGTCATGCTTAAACAATTATGCTTATTTTAAACTCTTTACAAATCACTCAATGAAAATACAATAATGCAGGGAGGTAAGCAATATAATATTCAACATCAATCACATACATGAAATAAACAGAGACAGATATTTCCTGAGGAAACCCATAAAGGGAAAAAAACCCTTCTTCTTGATATGATAAGTAATCTTTATTTTCTATACATTATCATTCTTATGAGCACCAACTCATTGTGAGGCTACCACCTCTGTTCTTCAAGCTGCAACTTGTTGAGAGCACCAACTCTTTAGTTTCTCTAGCACCCACTAGAAGGAAGCACCAACTCCCTAGTTTCTCTAGCACCCACTAGAAGGAAGCACCAACTTCCAGTCACACAGGCACCAACCTGTATAACAAAGAACAATAGTTCTCCCTTGCACCACCCTCCACCCCGGTTTCTCTGGCTGCAACTAGATGGAAGATACAACTCCCTGTGTTAAAGCACCCACTTGAAACTCCGAGGACAACAATCCTCCCTAGCACCTCCCAACCACCCTGGAGTATAAATCTTTTCTTTCTTGAATTTATCACAGTGATACAACATTTATCTATTGCTTACCAGTCTCATCATTATTCTGGTACACTGCTCATATCTTCCTACATCAGTGTCTCTTTCCTCACATCTGTTGCGCTTTATGTTTTTCTCTCAGATATGCATTTATGTTCCTTTCTTCTTCTTCGCTTTATGATCTATGTCTTATTTCCATTCTATGCACCATGCCTCTTATGTGTGCTTCATCTCCTACACACAGCATGCTTCTACCCGCATGAAACACTCTCAACCGCAGCACACCTCTCTTCTTTGTTTTGCGTTTTTATATTCTTTGTGCATCAACTGTATCCTCTGTGCAGTGCCTCTACATGTTCTTCACTACACTATTGTTCTTCCCTACAGATTGTTCACTGCCTCTCTTCCTTACAACTGTATGACTAACTAGTAAAATTCCTTCACTTCTCTATTGTGCATTTCTTTCCCGCGTCGAGTCATCTACTTGATCATCATATGAACTCTTCATCTTCTCTAGCTATTAGCTCCATGCGTTCATCATCACTGGGCTTACCCTGATATTCTCTGCCTTCTTTGAGAGTGAGACTCTTCGTCTTCTCTGTCACAGTGGAGCTTATCCTCTCTGTTGTAGTTACAATCTTCGACACTTTTCCATCTGTCAATTGTCTCTATGATTAGTCTTCATTCCACTGGCAGTTACCTCAAGACTTTTCATCTTCTCTGGCGATCACCCTGTAGCTCCTCGAGTTCTTTGGCCGATTTCATCACTGCATTTTGGAAGTTACAGCCAGTCAACTATGGCTTCTTTGTCTTTTAAGCCCCTTCCTTCATGTGACCTATAGTTGTGACCTGGGGCCATGCACTAGGGTGCTTCGCGATTTTGCATTTCGTGATCTTGTGCTGCGAGTTGCCTTGAATCTCCCAACTCGTGAAATCTGAAATACTCCATATCGAATTAACTGTCCAGATCTTTCCCTTTGATCGACGGCTGCGATCAAATCGTGATTTCACATTTCACGATTTCCTACTGTGAGTTGCTTTGAATCTCTCAACTCGCGAAACTATGAAATGCTTCATATCAAATCAACGCTCGAGATCTCTCCCTCTGATCGACAACTGCAATCAATATAGTGGACTCTTACTTCATATCAAATCAGCGGTCCATATCCTTGGTGATCCGACAACTCAAATCATTTCGCGACTTCGCATATCGCGAGTTCCTACAACTCTCACCTTTGACTTCTCTAGCTCATGAGTCAGCGAAATGTTGATCTCTCGCCACGTGTCCTTTGGATCCAACAGTTTAGATCTTATCATGATTTCGCATTTCGCGGAGTTGGAGGATGGCTCTCAACCTTATCCTCTTCCCAGTTATACTGGATCCAATGGTTGTTGGTACTTGGCGCTCAAATACAATAGATTAGATCTACACTTCTCCTCTGCGCTTCCTCTGGTCACTGGATTTTGATCTAACGGACATCGGGTATTCAGGATTGGTGTTCCAACGACCATTGTCGCTCCTCCTTCTAAGCTTTGGCTTTCTCAAATCTCTAAGTGTCAAAGGCCACGACCTTTGATCCTTCTGCGAGCCTTGATGTATGGGATCTCATCTTCTCATCTCAGAATGCTATCTCTCCTGAGCCTTGATCACTGCATATTGTTTGCTTCTTCACTTGAGCTACATTGTTCCTGTTTTGACATCGATGCACACTCTGATCTTGCCATCAATGACAAGCACACTCTACCAGTAAACATGCCATCATTGTTGTTGTTCTTGCATGTAGACATGTCATCGTTGTTGTTGTTCTTGCCATCAATGACAAGCACACTATGCATGTAAACATGCCAATAGAACCCCTTCTCCTCCTAGTGGCTTTATATTTAATATAGCCCGATAGCCATTTAGGGGTAGGTTTTTTACTTCCTCAACCCTCAATTGTGATAAGGTTTTGAACCTTCTATAATATTCTTGAATTTGAATAGATGGCTAGCCCCATATCCATGAGTAACGGGGATCGACGTGGCATCCTCTCATACCATGCCAGTCAACACAGTAGGTCAACTTGCAAGAGACATCACTTTTGCATACATACTCTGATTTACACGTTTTTTGCACCATTGGAAAGGTTTCAATGTGTATAATAACATCACGGGCTCTACACTATGTTGGGAATGTTTTAAGCCCAAAAAATGTTGTTTGGTGCCTTTAAATGACTCTGGAAGGTTTTGAACCCTGTTTTTCCAAACTAAGACCTACCACTAAAATGACCCTGCAAGTTGATTCCTTCATTTGTTTCCACTCTAAAAGCATCGAGATAGATGACAAATAATATAATGATACAATGACTATCATCCCAAAAGTGTGGAACAACCTCTCTCAAATAGTGGGGGCGACCTCCATCAAGTGTGCTAATATCCCCTCATTGTCCTGCAAAGGGCCAAGGTGTCAATCAAATATGCAATCCATCATCCAAAGAGGGGATCATGTAGTCCAATGCACCATCAAAACTGGAGGCATGTGCACAATTCAAACACAGCATATAAGTGAGTCATGTCAATGCAAAAACCATTAGATAGATCACATTAACTATCCTCTTCAAACTTCACACTCACTTACAAAGTTATAAATTTTCCAAGTTTAGGTATGGGAGGATCATTATTACCCATTTTTAGGTGTGGCAATACACAGGATAAGAAGTGTGTCCCAAGAAACCCATAAAGGAGCAATTGCAATGGGATATGGTTTGATTTGGGGTTTACTTCATGGGTGGTGGCATAGTCGTGAAAGTTTATATATGAACAAAGTTACCAACTTAACAAGAAATCTCTAGAGTTCTTTTTCTTCTAGAGGTCACATTAAGTGACTATTTTTACCCCCATTTCAAAAGTGGTGCTATTGGAAACACCCTTTTTTTTGGGGGGGGGGTTAAAATTGAGACTTGATTCAAATCGCGGCCTTGACAACTCATACCATTGCAACAAATTGACACTCAAATTGAAAAGTGATGCTTCAAGTAGCACCAATTTTATTTTTGGAATTAAAATTATGAGTTAATTGAAATCATAGTGTCAACAACTAGTACCATTGCAAATGAAAACGTTAAAATTGACTCATAAACTAGAAACTTGAAAAAATGTTTATTAATTCATTTTTCTTTTTAATTTATGTTAAAAAATGAAAAAAAAAAATTGTAAATAAGTAAAAACAAAAAATAACACCTTTAAAAAATAATGCATAACATAATTAAAAAAATTAATTAAAAATCAACATAAAACTTAAAAAAAAAAACCTCAAAAAAAAATAAATTTTATAATAACAATATATATATATATATATATAAACACACATAAAATACAAACCTAGAAACAATTAAAAACTATAATAACAATATATAGTTGACCATGATGATAGTTTCTTATGGTATTATAAAAATTAAAAAAAAAAACACATAAAATACAAACCTAAAAACAATTAAAAACTAAAAACATTTAAGAAAGAACCCAAAAGAGCGAATAACAATTAAAAAAAAAATTAACTAATATAAAACATTTAAGAAAGAACCCAAAAGAGCGAATAACAATTAAAAAAAAATTAACTAATATAAAATAGAAATCTATATTGAAACTTCAAAATTTCAATAAAATAAAATAACAAAATAATAATAATAAATTTAAAAGATATGAATTTAAAAAATCAAAATCAAAATTAATTATATATAAAAAACCAAAGAAACAGAGGGAGAGTGATTCCAGGAATCACATGTGCCCCTGCACCCGTCATTCACTCCCTCTGCCCCCACCTTCCCCCTCCCTTCATGCACGACCTGCAGAGCAGGCCACCTATAGGCTACGACATGTCATCCTACTTTGCAGGTCGCACGTGAAGGAAGGAGGGGGGAGGGAGGGAGGGAGGGGTTGGGTGGTGCATGGGCGATTCCTGGTATCACCTTCCCTCGTTTCTTTGTATTTTCTCAATATTTTTTTTTTTTTTTAATTTTGGTTTTTTTAATTCATTTATTTTTAATTTGTGTTTTAAAAAAATCATTTTTTTAGTTTAATTTTCTATTTTCTTTATTAATTTATTTTTTTAATTTTTAATTTAAATATTATTTCTATTTAATATTAGTTATTTTTTTATTTGTTTTTTTCTTTTTATTTTCAATTTTCAATATTAATTTCTATTTCTATTTTTAATATTAATTTCTATTTCTATTTTTAATAGTTATTTTTAATTATTTTTGTTTTTGTTTTTTTAGTATTCTTATTTTTAATGGTTATTAGTTTTTTTATTTTTTATTTTGTTTTTTTGGTTTTTAATTGTTTTTAGGTTTGTATTTTATGTGTTTTTTTTATTCATATTTTTTAAATGAAACTTAGTTTTTAGGGGGTATTTAAAAAAAAATCATTCTCTTTAAAGTTTTATGTTGATTTTTTATTTTTATTTTTTTTTAAATTATGAAATGCAATTTTATTTTATTTTAAAGGTGTTTTTTTTTTATTTTTTTTAACTTGTTTATTGATTTTTTTTCTTTTCATTTTTTAACGTAATTTTTTAAAAATAATTAATAAACATTTTTTTCATATTTCAAGTTTAGGAGTTGATCTTAATGTTTTCATTTGCGATGGTACCAATTGTCGATGCTACGGTTTCAATTAATTCATAATTTTAACTCTAAAAATAAAATTGGTGCTACTAGAAGCATCGTTTTTCAATTCAAGGGTCAATATGCCACAATAGTATAGGTTGTCAAGGCCACAATTTGAATCAAGTCTCAATTTTAACTACCCCCAAAAAAGGGTGTTATCGCTATCACCACTTTTTGAAACAGGGGTTGATTTTGGTGTTTTGACGCAAAAATATGGGTTTTTTGGGCCAAAGTTCTCATTTTTAGGTTACATTTCTCGTTAAGTTGGTAACTATGTTTATCATAGTCATCCTCATGAGTGTCTTTGTATGAGGAAGCACTTAGGCAACGAGTTACCCTTTCCTCAACATTGTGTCTTTCCAAACCCATATTTGTCATTTTCTTTATTGATTCAACTTTTTTTGGCTTTTAATTTTCATTTGCTAAGTCCTTTTATCATGTATGCATTCATTGCATAGGACTTGGGGTGATGGCCTCTTAGCGAGGGGTGGAGCTCATGCTTCTCTTTCTTTCTTGTTTTTTAGACTTTGCTTTTTTTTCTTGTTTCTTTACATTGCATTTTGAATTATAGCATTTTCTCTTTCTATATCATTTTTTATATCAAGATGCATCAACCTCGAGCATTCTAGCTCCTTCTCATGGGGATTATGAGTCACAAACCTTTATAGGTGACATATGTCAACGAACCCAAAATATAGGATAACAAAGAGGGAATAGATGGAGTGTGTTATGTGTGGACTAAGATATGGACATGTTACACCTATCAAGGCCCTCCAATAGTACAACTTTGCCCAATAGTGACAACACTTGACTAGGAGACGATGATGACCACCAAGGTGAAACAAGGAAAAAGGTATAAATTCAAAGCATCTTGATTCATAATTCAATTCAACCCATGATTACTATTTACATTCCCAAAGCATTGATATTATCACTCAATATGAAGTATCAAAAAAAGGTAGCTTGGTATATCATTTTTTATATCAAGTTGCATCAACCTCGAGCATTCTAGATCCTTCTCATGGGGATTATGAGGCACGAACCTTTATAGGTGACATATCGCAATGAACCCAAAATATAGGATAACAAAGAGGGAATAGATGGAGTGTGTTATGTGTGGACTAAGATATGGACATGTTACCCCTATTAAGGCCCTCCAATAGTACAACTTTTCCCAAGAGTGACAACACTTGACTAGGAGACGATGATGACCACCAAGGTGAAACAAGGAAAAAGGTATAAATTCAAAGCATTGTGATTCATAATTCAATTCAACCCATGATTATTATTTGCATTCCCAAAGCATTGACATTATCACTCAATATGAAGTATCAAAAAAAGGAAGCTCAGTACGTCATGCACCATGCCATATGATGTGAGTGAGCTTAGAATGTAATGGGAGGCATATGTGGGTTACTATTTGTGGAAAATCCAAAATTTCATCATCAGAACTATTATATGCATTGTGGATCATGGAGAAAAAAATCTCCTCTAGTTACCCTTAGATGTGAGGGGGTAACGGGCCTCATAGAAAGAGGGGATTGTTCATGCTTTGTTTCCTTTGTTTTTTGACATTTCTTTTCTTTTCATTTTGCTTTACATCTTGCTTTCTTCTTTTTCTTTTTTATTAAGTTACATCAATCTCAAACATTCAAGATCCTTATGAGATTATGAAGCATGAACCTATAAGTGTGACATACTAACAACCAACCCATGAGGGAGATAACTGAAATCAAGAAGGATGGAAAATTTTAAGTATGGATTGGAACATGGACATGATATCCCTCTCAAATCCCCTCATTAGTACAATTCAACCTAGGAGTGATAACACTTATCTAGAATACGATGATGAGCACCAAGGTTAAACAAGGCTAAAGACACAAATTTAGAGCACCATGATCCATTATTTGACTCAGTGAATGGTCACTAATTTCATGACAAATACATAAGGCATTAACACTTAATATGAATCAATGAAACAAGGTACCCCATGTATGTCAAGCATTGTAATCATCGAATGAGAGTGAGCTAAGAAAAATGTGGGAAATGTCATCAATCAATTGTCTATGGAGAACCATGGATATTGTATTTGGAACTGTTGTTTATTGCAAGGATCATGGGAGAAAAAACTCCTCTAGTTACCCCTAAATGTTAAGGGGGTAACAATGTCTCTCAAGGGAATCCTACAATAGGAGGCTCAGGAGGAATCTTGTATCTTTCCTCAAATCATAACATAGCTTTCAAAGTTGACATTGGGTAGGAAACTAACAACTATTGTGAATTGATGGCTCAAGAATATGGTGTTACACAACTACACATTTTGGGGGATTCTTTATATCCGATGGATTCGAAAGGAAGCATCTCCTAGAAATTTTAATTTGTTACCGCTTTTTGATTATATACAACAGACGATGGCCTTCATGCACATTTCTTTGTCTCATATATATAGGGATAGGAACATGATAGTGGATGGCCTTTCAAAAGAGGCATTGGGGTTGGAGCATGGTACTTGGACTATTTTCATCTTTCAGGATGGGCACACAATTGATCTCCCTCATGCACCATGGATATAATGTCCTTTTTCTGACAATGGACAGATTCTAGATTGGCCTTTTGAAAGAGGTAATTTTGTCTTTTTAAATCATGGGACAACCATATTTTTTTGAATATACAACTAAGAGATTTGTGATAGTGGAAAATTTTATGATATTGATAATGAAAGGTGTAATTAGTGTCCTACTAAGTCAAGGAACAACAATATTTTTATTGATATAGCTCACTGATTCACAAGGCATGCATGCAGAGTTTGCTCCAACTGACTACAAAGCCTTAGTTTTGAATGCCTTGAGGCCCATATGACAATGTAATTTTATTTTGATAAAAAAGAATAAAGACAACATTTAAAAATGATATTATGAAAAAAAAATATATATATATAGAAAAACATAACAAAAGTACTTAAAAAAACAAATTATAAAAAATATATATTAAATAAATAAAAAATTGTTTTATAACCCTTTTAACATATTTTTTTTAATATTAAGTTTTTATATATTGTGTGTGTGTGATTTCCTCAATTGGGTTTATCTCGGGTGGTTGGGAGGAATGATTGCTATACTCTTCTTGATACATTTACCTTATTTTATACAAACTTTACATTTTCTTGACCCCTTGTTAAAAAATGCCCCACCTATGCAGAAGTGGGAGGAACTTTCTTTGTTTGCACCAATGTTGTGTCTTTCAACATGTTGCAAAAGTATTGTAATGTGGAGGTGGAGAAAACTTCCCGCAAAGCTTACCCGATCATTCTGCACTCTACATCGTGCTTTCTTGATCCCCTCATTCTACATTCACAAGTTTTGGACTTAGTTTAATTCCCCAACACCCTTTGATTCCCATGCAGAGGAATAACACTTGACACATCCTCACACACCTTCATGTCTTCACACATCCCGCATTCCGAATGGAGCACAATTTCTATTTTTAAGGTAATTATGGCACATCTTTCATGCAACTTTCACATGATAAGGACGATTGTTGTTGATTAATGAGGCTTATTTTTCACACTTTCTCCCCAAGTCTTTTGCACACAAATGACAATTACCATTAATTAATGGCATGCACCAAATGTATAATGAGGCAAGTACGAACATATGGGATTGAATGTTATTTTAAGATTATTAATTATTACTGCCTATACGATGGAAAATCTAATTTGTATGAATAATCCTCACATATACGTAAGCACAATAAAAGTGAAAGAGATGGCGAACATGAAAATGGGGGAACCATTTTGTGGAGATACAATGAACTCTCTAGCTCGTAAAATCAAAGAGTTCCAATGGTATGTATCCGACAAGTGGTATTCTAATCTCTCACAAGAAGATAAGCATAAGAACAAAGTGTGGATGTAGGGGATAGCCAAAGATGAGTACATGCCCAAAGTATTTGATTTCAAAGAGCTGGTATCGGGGTGTGCTAGTAGGTTCAATTCCAAGTACAAATTGACCAAGGTAAATGGAAGTGGAAAGACTTATGTCCCCTTGACCCTGAATAATTTTAGAAGGATTTTGTGACTTCCAGTACCAGACAAAGTCCTTAGTCTCTCTTAAGCAAATTCTTTCTCAAATTCTCACTCTAGTGGGTCAAAGTTGCTCAAGGATTTTTTGGTTCAACCCATTGTTAGTTTGAGTAATCCTAGCTATATTGACATATGCATGTTAGCTAATCCATATAAGGAGTTCTCATGGCTCTTTCCACATCTGGTGGGTCAGGACTCCACTTCCTATGTCCCCAGATATGTCATGTATATTCTTCATTTCTTCATTTCTTTGTATGTCATGTATATTCTTCAAATTTCATTCAGACCAAGAGGTTCTTCATGACCTATTATCTCATTTTTGCTCCAGTTTACTGCAACACATTTGAAGGCATGCCCCCAAGGGGTAATGTCAATTTCAATGAGGACCCAACTCAGTTTTGGTATGCCATGTTAAGGAGACATAAGGCACCTTTTCATTTTTATCAAATTCAAGATTCCTTTGTTAGGGAATTTAGATGTATGCTTACAAGGATAGATCCAGACAGGCTCACAGAGACAACTGTAAACTTTCTTGTCGGAAAAAGAGTATATATATTCGAGGAAAAATCACGTAAAGAATATTTTTTTATTTTGAAGGGAAACTCTTCCTCCTTCCTCGTTTTGTATGTGACAGTTTTTTCGTTTCTGAGTTGTCTAAACAATAGAAAGTGTGGTTTACTTTATTTGATAAAAAAGAGAAAGAAACAATTCATTTCCACGCCTTTTAAGAATATTGTTGGTATTTTAGTGAAAAAATCATCTAACTTGATTGAGATGTCATGATACTTTGATTATTTCTGTGTGAAGGAGGTTGAGGTTTTGATCCAAAATGAATTATCATGGCTCACACGATTTCAATTGGTTATAGTTCTTATTTTACCAAGGTAGAGGAAATCACAGAGGGAGCAGATGATAACAAAGACACACACGTGTGTACAAGGGTGATCAATACAACTAGAAAAATTGTTCCTAAGATGAAGCAGGTCACCCATGATGGTACAAACACATGAGAGAGTTCAAATACCCATGTAAAGAGGGGCCCTCTCCAAGAGGAATCCAACCAGCCTCAACATAGACAAAGAGGTATATCCACGCCTAGCGTTGATGGTGGTTATGTCCATCATTCCCACAAGAGTTCCTCTTCTAGTCATAAAAACCGTGAAGTTACTACAGAAGGAAGAGAGAATAATGAAGGATGTGTCAGTAATGTAGATGATGAACATCCCCCTCCGCATCAATTGGAGATAGTGCATATGCTCACACCTATTCCTAAGAGGAAAAGGAACACAAGTGAAGGGAACACTAAAGACCCTGGGGAGTTGGGAGTGAATATGAAATACATGGAAGTTGATGATGTTGATGAAGTTCCCACCTGGGTGGCAATACATATGGTTGAAAGTAAAATGTTTGTAGAGGATTTATCCCATAATGGGCCAACTAATTTTTAGGAAGAGCCTGTGACATTACACCATGCTAAATACAATAAAGAGGCTAGACAATTTTAGATTGGGAAAGTCAATTTGAAAGACAAGAAGGTCACAGGAAAGTGGATTTCTAAGATCAAGATTAAAGGTGTGAGACCTTCAAGAGTTTTTAGATTTCATCAAGCCACAGGGGATTTGTTGGCTCACTCAATAACCAAATGAGAGTTGAAAAATGCTAAGTTAAAGAAAATAATAAGTGAGCTCGAAGTTGCTCTAGGTCCTTGGCCATTTTTTGCAGATCCTTTGTCCATTATGATCTTAGACGAATTCCCTAAAGAATCATACTAATCAAACTCCAAGGTCAATAAATATGCTAAATTTGATGGACATCAAAAAATATGTGGCTGAAAGCATAAGAAAAAGACTTAGCATAATTTTGGAAGCTTGGGATATTTTTATTGATTCAAGTGTCATGACAGGCATGATTTGTTCTCTTAGGAAATATCTGCATAAATATTTACAAAATGATGATCATTTTTACAAGAACGTGCTGAGTAATTTTGTGGCAAGAGTATCGAATGTAGACAAGATTACAAGGAAAAAGAAAGAATTTCCTTCCAAGAACATATTAAAGAAAATATGGGTTGGTTGGCTTGGGAGGATAGATGTCCTCTAACAATTGATAGCCACATATGATATTCTTGAAGGAAGGAGGAGTACATTGTTTCTGAAATTTGTTGATATAGTGAAGGAATTCCAGGGCCCGAACCTAATAAATGACTTGGTGTTATTGCCCAAAGATCAAATGGAATTCGAGTTAAGCACACACAAAGTTGCATGAGGAACTGAGTTTGATGAACTCACAAATTTCTCGAATGATGAAATTAGACATTGGCTTATCATTTTTGTAAATGAGAATGAAGATCAAATGGTTGTCGCACAACAATAATGATTTGATTTGAAAGGAATTGAGGACGAATTATTCGCTCTTAGGGTTACATACGAAATAATTGTAGCATCGTTACGGGAATATATTGAAGAATGGCTTAAGGGTGCGTTGAAAGCAATAACTAGCCCATTGTGATCTTCAAGTTTCAAAAAAAGGTAACATCAATTAGGGTTTTATGTGAGTTGCTTATTTAAGGAATATTAGCAAACAAGAAGATATCTTCCATCCACCATTTACTACTTATATTTTATATGTATAGGTTTTGAAGCATTTCCCTTGGTCTTTCTTCTTTCTCGGTCTGTAATCATCTAGCCTTGTCATTCAATCTTTGTGCGTGAGGTAGATTCCTTACTGTCTCCTTTGTGTCTTCCAATTTTCCCCTACTTATTATATGTCCCACATGAGCCCCATCCCAGTCTGAAAGCATGAATGCATTTCTATACTTTCTCGTTTAAGTCTCACAAATATTTTGTAGTGTTGGTTTACGCACATTATATTTGATCTTAGATAGTGAATTTGTATTTATTATTTTATCAAAACTCCACAAAGAGCTATTTTGGAGCTCATGACTTTTGTGATTTCTAACTTTTATTAAAACGTGAAGTCTTGAGTATGTGTCTTCTTTACATCCTTATAATATGAATGGTATAAATCATTTAAAGTTCTTTGGAAATGACCATTTATGTTTCTCAATGGTTTTTGTGTCTTACTTCAAATGCTTACCTTCTACTTGCTATAGTATAGGAAATGGTTATGGTGGAATGGACAAACTCTTTTGTTTTTTGTTTTTTTAAACTACTATCGTAATCTTTTATATCTATTTATCTTGATGCCTACTCCGCTCTCGGGCATTAATGTTTGATAAATTAAAAATATACTATCTAGAACCATAATATAAGTTAAGTGAGAAAAAAGGAGCACCACCTCTATCAAAATGTAGAGGGTATCCCCATTTCTGTGAGAATATCCTATGAGGTTGACTCTTACCCTTAAAACAAGTTTAGAGATCAACATCTCCCCACCCAGGTTCAATTCCTGCGAGTGACATGTTGAACCCTTAATGAGTATAGTATTGTAATGACTTCAAGCCTTGTTATTATCTAGTCTCGTGCCCTAAATATTCTAGGGTTTACCCTAGATACCATCCTTGAAAATGAGGAGAAGTACTTGGGGGCTTTCCCTGAGATTTATAACCTGGATATATATATATATGATTTCATTTCTTAATGTTATTTTTTAATATTTCTTAAGTTCATTTTAGATTTTTTATTTTTTTAGAATAATTAAGTTTTATTTTTAAAGGTTTTTTTTTAATTATTTTAAAGGGAGAGTGATGGTGGAGTAGGGGCCAATGTAGCGATTTCGATTGCAAAAAATGGCAGTTTTGTAGGCAATGGTTTAAAAAATGTTGAAATTTTAAGTCCAAAATAAAAAAGGGTGCTACTACTCACACATATTTTTTATTAACAAATGATTCTAATATTTTGGTTGCAATGGTAGAAGTTGTTAAGACCATGGTTTCAAACAGGTTGTAATTTAAGAAAAAACAAAAACAAAAGGTTGTTGCTCGTAGCACCACTTTTTTATTCAAAGGTTGATTTCAGAATTTTGGTTGCAATGGTACCAATTTTTAAGTCCATGGTTTCAAACCAGTTGTAATTTTAATTGTGAAAATAAAAAAGGGGTGCTACTAGTAACACCACTTTTTGACTTGAGGGATGATTTTAAGGTTTTCGTTAGCAACATTACATATCATGGTTGCAAAATGTTGTAATTTTAACCCTGGAAAAAAATGGTGTCATTGGTGGCACCACGATTTGAAATGAGGGTAAAAACAACCACTAAATGTGACCTCTAAGAAAATGAGAACTCTAGAGGGTTCTCGTCAAGTTGGTAAACATGATTTCAACATGAATTCTCATGAGTAAAGAAGTTATTAACCAATGGAAAGGAAATACAACATAAATGATATCACCACCTTAGGGGAGTCTTGTAGAAGTGGTCTCCAAGTTTTCTCCATAGGAGGGTCTTTGCTTCCCCTAATTGGTTCTCTCTGATCTAGCAGCACATCCCCTTATGCAATGTGTTTTTTGAGGAAAAAATTGCATAGTATGATACTAAGACAACTTGAATGATGAGTGGAAGAAAGGGGTTTCTCAAACTTTGGCTCAAGCTTCGCAACGTAACCTTAGCATTGATGGAAATGGAGGATGGGAGCTCTCATTTGTATTTTTTCATGAAGGTGAAGTGGAGGGAAATGGAGTTGGGAGTCAAATCTCATGCGATGCCTCACCCATGTGATTGCATTCAAGTCAAGGATTATCTTGTACACCATGCAATGCAATGGAGGTTTTCCTTTATCCACTTGTTGACTCGCAAACTCATAAACTAGCCACCAGCCTGCAAAAAGTTGCAAGGCATATATTAAAATTTTTATTATCTATGATATATTAAATATTTAACCATAGGTGGGACCCCTAGGGAGAAAGAAAAGATGTTTAATTTCAATTAGCCCCAAGATCGAATGTTGTCACTCTACCGAAACAATCTCATCTACAATGTGCAGTGATAATGCTTCCTTCTTTTATTTGATTATGAGTTTTATAGCACAAAAAAGAGAAGGTTTTGTTCATAAAGAATGCAAAAAGATTCTATCCTACACACATTCAACTCATAAATGATATCAATGCTTATACAAGAAATTTATGAGAATTTAAAAGTTTTTTTTTTCTAATACAATTGTTGAGTATTGACAAGCATTGATTACAAGGCTGAGTTCTAAAATATGGAATAGTCTAGAATAATTGACAAGTGTAATATGGTTTGGTTATAAAATCATATTTCATATTACTACATTCATTAAATATAATCTGATATATGTGAAAGTGATGGTTCTTACAAGGAAAGGCAACATATTGCAATAGAAGGGTCAATATATTAAGTGATTAATGCATATGGTATATGATATAATACATGAACTCAATGTTCATGCTATCGATCACCTTACAACTATACCTTAGCACCTGAATATTGAATATATGTGTTGTATGAACTATTAACTCGCTTTGAATGTGGTTTAAATGGTAAATTTGGATGTGAGGCTTGATGTGAAAATGGGTGGTCATCATTTGAGTTGGCATTTACATGCTTGGTTGATGTGGTTATTTGGCACAAAATGGCTCACATACTTTGAATATTATTGATCGTTGATTGGTTATGGTGATAATGGAAATATGACATGGTTTGAAAAAATGGATTTGTTAATGTTTTTCAAGGAACGTGACGCCCCATGCATTCAATACATAGGACACATGCATTCAATTGAGTAGAGTTTACCACCCTCGCACTATTCTTGGCATTTCATTTTTGCATTAGATTTTTTAGGCTATAACACTTATTTCTCGGAGGTGTTTGAAGCACCAAGTGAAGGTATGTTATTCTAGCTTGTACCCATCAAATGAATTTTTATTTTTGCAGCAAATAGTTTTAGAGTAGCTCTGTTTGACTGTTAATGAGTATGATTGTTCTGTTCGGGCTCATTTTTATCATTCCAAAATAAATGCTTCCTTGTTTGGTTATCCTAGCATTAACCCTCCTAAAAACTCCAACCCCTAACTCTGTGTAAATTCATTGTGAATGGTTCATTTTTAGTTATATATAGCTTCTTTCCAATTCTTTTCCAAAAACACAATCCTTTGTTGTAACCTCCTTCTCTTTTGATCATCGTTACTTGAAGTCTTGGACAAGAAAATTTTGATAAAAGATTATGGGTTTCCTTCTGTACGTTTCTTTTGTTTTCTATTCAAATGGTTTTAAACCCGTGTCTTTAATTCATAAACTTATAATGCTACTCAACCTTGCATTGTAAAGAACTTGCCTGAATGTTGTCATGTCAATAGATTTGTTACATTGAAAACCCTATTGTTGTCGCCTTACTCTGAGGTTGGGAAATATTTGGTTGTATTGTTGGATATGACAGAAAAATGCCTCATATTGAGTTCAAATTGTTGAAGGATTGTGCAAGTTTTTCTGGCCTGATACCCCACTTTCCTTACATAGAGAAATGGTCAAGATTATGACCAGGGTTGATATATTGAATAAAGGTTAAATGTAACCCAATTTTGAACCCTTTTAAAAAATCCCATTCTACAACTATGTTCAACCTTGTGTTATTAATGGTTTCCTTGAACGGTGATTAGTTTGGTTTTAAAACCCTATTGCAAAAATTGAAGAGTACTTTGATCGTATCATTTTATTACCTAAAACCCCATACTTTAAGTCATGTATGAAGACATATTATATCAAGCTCGAACTGGTGAAGATTTTGTGTATCTGCCTAATCTCGATACCTTAGCATTATTTATTCAGAAAGTGTCGATAGTTATGTGGATGAACCTACAGTTATAAAGGGTAATGCTACCCGATTTCTAATGTTCATTATTTGGGTATATATATGTATAAGTGTTATCATGAGCCATATCCATGATGTATTCGTTGGTATGTTTGAACATTTTTTTGTGGATTATAAACTTGTGCAGTATTTTTTCGAGATCGATGGAAATTACTTAAACAAAAGATAGATTTGATTTGGTTGATTGCATCATGTTGTTTCAAGGTTGAAGGGTTTGCATCAAATTTTATTTGGCATATAAATTTTGTTGTAAGATTATTTGATAGTCATTAAATGCTATGAAATGGAAACTTTGGTGTTAGATATTGAGTTGTTTGATCATTACAAAGCTTGTTGAAATAAGCAAGGAGATCTAGTCATTAGTTATGAGGCATGCTTGCTTGAACTTGGAATGAGAATGTGGTTTGGTTGTCTGAGAATTATAAAATGTTTTATTTCTACCTACCGGACCAAATTCCTCATACTACCACTTTTCATTCACTATTCCTTAATTCCTAGGAACATATATCACTTTAAAATTTCATTTTTCCTCCTCATGTATGAAATAAGAATTGGTTTCTCTTTCAGTTTGATATGGATATTTGATAGAATAGGTAAATTATGATCAAGGGCATAATTTGGAAGAGACATATTTCAAGGTGATTGTTTTTTATGGACTCTGTTTAGATGAAATCATATATATATTGGAAAACGATTGATTGTTTAGGGCCAATCTGCTCCATACTATCATTTTGCATCAATTATTCTCGGTTCCCAAATTTCATTTTCATTTTATTCCATATGTCTTCCCCCTGATACATAAGTAATTCCAAATGCCTCCTTTGGAAATAGACAATGGATATGTCACCAGTTAATGAATATATGTTTGATATGACATGCACGAGATGATTATTAGCAAACATTGAAGTATTAGTTAATGATGGTTGTCTGGTGTGTTGTTATTTTGAACATGTGACACTCTTTCCTTACCATCTATATTGAATTTTCATACATTATAAAGTCTCTCATATTCCCAATTACATTTTAATCCTCGTATTCTTAAATAATAATCAGTTGTATGAGGTGGTGAAGCATTTCAAAGCAGAGAAGAAAGTTAGTCTTGAAGTACCCTTTATGTTTATACCTGATTGTATGCATGCTTGCTTGTTGATCGAGTCAAAGCTATGTCCAAAACTTGTTAATGCAAATGGTATTTGATGTTTCACTTTCTATTATATGCATACTCTAATTTAGCCTTATAATTAATAGATGATGCTTTTTAGTAGAGGTATCCATGGCAGAGGAAACAGAGGCAGAGGAAGAAGGCCAAATGATTTTTGGCAAGGGGGAAACAAAAGAATCCAATTTTCAATTCACTTTAATGTTGATTCAGAAGAGTTTAATCAACTCTTACATACATGTTTCTTAAACTTAGTTGGACAAAGAGCCTTTCAAGCTTCACTTTCACATGAAGGACCACCTTTGCACCCTTATCCGAGCATTTTTTTCATACCAGTGCAACCACATGTATCCTTACCACCTAAAGTCCCAGTTAATGATGGTTGGAATGACATTGTTAATCCTCCCCAAGTTCATAATAATGGATGGCCCACATTTTCTTTGTCATTACCTCCTCCTCCACCTAAGCAGCTTGCCCTACACATTGCATCAAAAGTATATCATGCTCATTCAACTCAACGACTGAAAATATTTAAGTCCCTTTCCCAAGAACTTGAACCTTCCAAAGGGAAAAAATTGGCCAACTCTATTAACTCTGGTCAATTTGAAGCATACTCACACTCAATTGCATCACATTCCCAACACCTTGGACATGAGGATAGACATAGCCATTTTGAATATATGCACCCAAAAGAATCAACATTTAAAGGTAAAATTCCTATTAAGGAAAGTTCACAAATGCCCAAGGTAACAGAGTCAAAGGAAAGTGGACAGAGGAAAACTACCTAACACAAAAAAATAAGATTTCTAATTTTATGGTGTTACTTTACTTTGGCTTCACTTTTTGGATAGACTTCATTCAAATTTTTGGCCAACAATTGTTTTAGACAACAAACATACTTTATTTATTTATTTTGGAACAACAGTATATTTTGGACAACTTGTTGATTTATTTATTTTTGGGTATGTATATGCATATATACTTGGTATTTGGGAGTCACAAGTGTGTTTGAAATATTTCATGTGAGTTGGTTGGGATATATGTTTATAATGATGTTTTGATGATATTGATGCATATTTATTGATGGAGGAACAAGGGGATATTTTGAAAATTAAACAAAAGAGTTGTTAGGGGTCTCACCTATTAGTTAATATTTATTATATCCTTATCACTATTTATTAATATTTTACTATGAGTTACTCCTATTTAACTAAAATTTATTTAAATAGCTTAACTAAAAGTAGTTGAAACTAATCAAAACTACTTTTGTAGAATAAAAGGAGAATTGAAGGGACAAACAAAAAGGGGGAGAGAGAGAGAAACAAAAACTCTGATAAAGTTTGGTCTTGCTCTAGAGTGAGATTACATTGCTACTTCATTCATTTCTAAAACACTTAAAAACTAAGAACTTCTTGTTGATAGCAGGTTCTTATTGAAGGTGGCAATAAGAAGGACCAAGAAGCATTGATAGTTGACATGCTTCAGAAGGTTGATCATCTATTCTGATAGTTTGTAAATTCTTATTGGATTTCTGAATTGATTTTCAGTACTAATTAGGAATTTTGTGCAGTGTCAAGGCAGTGGCATAATGTGGCTTGTTGATCCAGTTATTTTTTAGTCTTGGTTCTACTTAGAAGGCACCAGTTGTCTCTATGTGATGTAACCTTTTACTTCTAAGTATTATTCTATGGTATGAAAGAATGTTTTTGAATGCATTTCATAACTAAATAAATAAAATCATTTGATGGTTTTGCGGTCTAATTTTGGACTATATGTGTGATCTTATTTCATATTTTTTGTTTTATGATTGTTCATTAAATCCGTTATAATTTTATGATATAAATATTTTTTTTATTTCTTTTTCATAACACAACATAAAGATGACATTGGTCCCAAGAACATATTTCTTGAGGATCAATTGATATTTTTTCAAAAGGATATAAACATAGGGTAACAATCTCGACTATCTTGCCTTAGCCCAGCAAGATTTAAAAATGTCGGTATTAGGATAACTATTCCTTTTCATCAACACCACAAAGCTCTTGAGGTGACTTTGGAATTCAATAAGTCATAGAATTCACATGAATTATATTGATACAAACATTGTGTAGGTATCAAAGGTTTTCTCTCATGGTGTCACACCCCATGAACTAAGGGGTCGCACAATGCTCCTTTTTGGTCAACTTAAATGTTGAATTCTACTTTGATCTGTGATTACTCTATCCTCCATAGTGTTTATTTGTTATATATATATCTAACATCACTTGAATACCACAGGTGAATGAAATTTGTGTAATCGCATTGATCGCCAAAGGTTATCAAGTTTACCATTTTGAGAATACAAAGAAGCAAGTGGAGATTTTAGAAACCTACATCAAGAAGTACACTCTAATTCTAGACCAGTGAGTGGATGATATAATAGGTTGGATCATCCTTGATATTTGGAACTCTAGAGAAAGGGATTCTATGTATGCCAAAATTGTATATTTGCACTGGCATGTGAAGGAGATGATCATTTGTAACATTGATAGGGAAGATGCCAAAGAAAATCCAATTCTTGTAAAGGTTGAGCAACTAGAAAATAATTGTGATTCTTTTATCGATGTTGATTTAAGCTTATATGAGACGACATTAGAGGATGAAACAAAGGGTTGAGGGTGTTTTTGATGTTTTTTTTGTCATGAAGACAATGACCCCTTCCAACCCTATCCACCTAGAAGCTAATTGTCAGGAATGACTCTTTAACCTCAACCTGGCATGTCTTAATATGTTTTTGACTTAAACAATGTGTTGGTGTTGATTTTGTAGCTTCGAGAGGTATTACCACAAGAGGCCAAGGTTTCATGAATGTGGGAATCTTTGTTGGCATCAGATTATCCTTTCGATTCAATGAAATCGGCCTTGGAATGAGGCTAGGGCCTCATGGGAAAGTTGATGGGATTTGTGGGCTTGTGAGGGGGTGTCACACCCACAAAGACGAATACAATATTCTAATTAATCGTTGAGTTTAGGAAGGGATCATAAACTCACTCATCAAACTTGTATATAAAGGAGAGAAGTCATTGTGAAATTTCATTAATGTGGCATCATGGAGTTAGCATAAGTGATTACACACTTGTGCTAGGGAGTATGGAAATTGTAGCAAGGATATTTATGCACCTAGGCAATCTGGCCTAGATTTTTTGGATCAAATGTGGGAAGTGAGGAAGGATGCACATGCAAAGGAAGATGTGTTTTATGTACATGTATGTGGGTTGTAGTTGGCACAGTCGTGTATGTACGTGGATTGCAGGAAGGTGAATTGTGTATGTACACGGATTGGAGTGAGCATAGTCGCATATGTACGCAAGTTCCAGTAAGGTGAATCACGTAAATTCATATAAGGTTTCGGAGCAAGAACAGGTTCGTACAGGCTAACATCAGCAGTAGTACAGGTGACATCAGCAGGTCGTACAAGTGGTCTGCAACAAATTTTGTAAGATGGGATTTGTCCCAAGTATTTTGCTGATATTTTGTGGTTTTGGAAGGATAAGGTTGTCCTCAGATTTTGGTGAACTTGTATTGGTTGGGAGGGTTGGTTTTTCCCTCAGAATTTCTGAAAATGATAAAGTTATAGAACAAAAATTTTGTGTCTCGTATATGTGTTGATGATTCATCTATGATTTTGTTATTTCCGCTACATATATTTTCCATCAATAATTTTTAGTGTAAAATTGTTTAGTGATAACAAATAGGGTTTATTATTAGCTCACTAGAAAGCAATTTTCAGATCTAAAAATTAGTCACATAGAGTTGCATGTGAAAATTGACATGGTATCAGAGCTTGGGATTTGAAGAGAAGGGGATCATGTTGAGACACATTTTGGCTACAACACTGGACAAGTTTTGTTTTTTTGTTCTTGTTCCAGAAAGGTCACCATGGAGACTTGGATGGTGGATAGAAAATATTCTTGTCATATGACAAGGTCACATAAATCACTCACTAATCTAACAGAAGAGGACTAATGATTGCAAGTGAAACTTGGAGATAATGCCAAGTATGCAGTCAAGGGAGTTGGAACAGTTTTGTTTTAGCTGAAGTCTGGAAAGCCTCTCAAGATGAGTGAAGTGTTGTATGTACCTGAACTGAATAAGAACCCACTCTCTATCTCTACCATGGAGGACAGAGGGTATGTTATAGTGGCATTCATTGAGGGTCAGATTCTTGCTTGGCCAAAGGGATTGAGCCTTGACTCAACAGAAGTCATTGGGACTCGTGATGGAAGTATTTACAAGATGACAGGTCAACCATCTCATGATCTGGTGCATGACAATGAGAGATAATCTATGTGAGATTTGGCATAGGATATTGGGACACTTACAACACCAGGAACTTCCAATATTGAGGAAAATGGCTACAAGTATTCCATAGTTTGGAACTGAACATCAAGGAGTATGCATAGGTTGTACACTTGGAAATAATTCCAAGGCTACTTTTCCAAGTAGTGACAGTCGATCCAAGGAGATCTTGGATCTGGTACATTCAGATGTGTGTGGACCGTCGTCAGTTCCATCCACGAGTGGTTGTTGATATTATGTGACATTTATTAATGATTATTCCAGGAGGACATGGATTTTATTCATAAATACCAAGGATGAAGTCTTCAGTCGATTCAGGGAGTTCAAAGCTCTGGTGGAGAATCAGACAGTGAAGAAGATCAAGGTTTTGAAGTAAGACAATGGGGGTGAGTATACCTCTAACGAGTTCAATAACTTATGTAAGGAAGCAGGGATTAAGAGTGAGCTAGCAATGCCTTTCAACCCATAACAAAATGGATTTGTAGAGAGGAAGAACCAGACCATAATTGTAGCTGCCAAGGAAATGTTACATGACCAGGATCTACCCATGATGCTTTAGGCAAAAGCATGCAACACTGCAACTTATGTTCAGAACATGAGTCCTCATAGAATCTTGGAGGAAAAGACTCATGAGGAGGCATTCACATGAGTGAAACTTGAGATAGGGAATTTGAGGATCTTCGGTTGTCCAGTATCATGTACATAAGGATAAGAGAATGAAGTTGGAACCTTCTGGAAGAAAGGGCATGTTTGTGGTATACAACGAGACTTTGAATTCCTACCATATCTACATTCTAGGACAATGATATGTTGTGGTTAGTCAATATGTTAGGTTTAAGGAGAACTTGGATTTCAGGAGGTCCCATGAGATCATAGCAGGTGGTGAGGAACAAGAGGCCCCAAAGGTTGAGGAGAGTACAATTCCATCAAATACAGAGGAGTAGCCCTCAGATCATGAGGAGTCAGAGGAGTTTGTGGATCCAATGGATCCTCCTAGTGACTAGGACACAAGACCTAGATGGCTTAGAGAGACCTTGAAGGATGTTGAGGAACATACATCCCCCGGAGACACCCACGGGGAGAGAACACCTTCACAAATTTTTGGCTCATTTGTGGCTCTTATGAAGAATATCATTAATTTCGAGCCTTCCATTTTTAAGGAAGAAGCAGGCCAATAGGTTTGGAAGGATGCCATGATAGAGGAATACCAATCCATCATGAAGAATGACATATGGGATATAGTTCTAAGACCAAAAGAGAAGTCGATAGTGACTTCCAAGTGGATCTACAAGATCAAGTATACTCCATATGGCAGTATCGAGAAGTATAAGGAAAGGTTCGTATCAAGAGGGTTCTCCCAAAAAGAGGGAGTAGACTACGAGGATACCTTTTCACCAATGGATAGGTATACTTCTATCAGGACGATTATTTCTCTCGCTTCAGTTATGAAGTGGAAGATCCATCAGATGGATGTGAAGAAAATGTTTCTTATGGTGTAATTGAGGAGGAGGTATATGTAGAGAAACCTCAAGGCTTTGAGGTACATGGGAGGAAAACCCATGTGTGCATTTTGAAGAAGGAGTTGTCTGGACTCAATCAGGCACCTAGGGCATGGTACTCAAGGATTGATGGGTATTTGTAGAGATTGGGCTTCGCCAAGAGTGATGCAGACCCCAACCTATATATCCTATAGGTTGGTAATTATCCTCTCATATTGGTGTTATATGTCGATGATTTGTTTCTCACGTGAGATGAAAAACTCATTACTAGGTGCAAAAAGGAATTAGCCTCAGAGTTTGAGATCAAGGATATTGGATTGATGCATTACTTCTTGGGATTAGAGGTGTGGCAGAAACCAGGTGAGATCTTCCTCAAACAGGGGAAGTATTCAGTAGAGATACTGAAGAGATTTGGGCTAGAAGTCCATGACTACACCTATGACCACCAACCTGAATACGCTGGGGGCCTCAAATTTAGACTTGGTGGATCCCACAATGTACAGGAATTTCATCAGTTCATTGATGTATCTGGTTAATACCATACCAGATATATGTTTTGCTTTCAACACCTTGGGTAATTTCATGGTTGAGTCTAGGCAGGTGCATTGGATAGAAGAAAAACATGTGCTCAGATACCTTTGGGGTATAGTTGGATTTGGTATGAGATATGTCAGAGGTGATGGAGTGAGGTTGCATGGATATACAAACTCAGATTGGGTAGGTAGTGGAGTTGACAGGAAGAGAAATTATGGTTGTTGTTTCAACCTAGGATCAGCAGTGGTTTATTGGTACAACAAGAAACAGAATTTTGTGGCACTCAACTCAGTAGAGGCAAAATATATGGCAGCTAGTTTGGCAAGTTGTGAGGCTATTTGGCTTCACAAGATTCTCGTAAGATTACTTGGTCAGGAATTGGAGCCCACCATCATTCACTGCGACAATCAGATTTGTATCAAGATCTCGTAGAATCTAGTGTTTCACAACAGGTCAAAAACACATTGAGATCAGATATCACTTCATTAGAGACATAGTATAGAAGGGGAGCAATGAAGCTCCAACACATTTCCATAGACAAGCAAATTGAAAATATCCTCACCAAACCCCTAGTGAAGCGGAAGTTTGTCTACTTCATAGACAAATTAGGATTGGTGGATAATACCTCCCTTGCTAAGAGGGAATGTTGATTTTGTAGCTTTGGGAGGTATTCCCACAAGAGGCCAAGGTGTCAGGCATGTGGGAATCTTCGTTGGCACCAGATTAGCCTTTTGGTTCGGTGAAATCATCCTTGGAATGAGGTTAGGGAATTTTTATCCCCATTTTGTGGATAACTAAGGAGATTATGTCTCAAGGCCCTCAGGTTGTAGATATGGAGTTTCGAGAGACCACATGACCAGTAGTATCCTTTTGCACAACTAGAGACCCGCATCGCCACCATAGTGACCCAACACTTGGTCATCATCCACACTATCTTGCCACCACAGGTCACTTGGATCTTGCTCCATGCGGTACAATTCAGGTATGATGGTGGGTATCATTTTAATATTTGAGGCATTCTATCTTTTATATCATAGGTTATTTTTTATTATGAGACATCTACTTTTAAAACTATGCCTTTTACCTTGTTTAAATGTTGGTGGTTGTCTTGGGGCACTCAAGTAGATGATCACCTTAAGATGGGGGTTTCTGGGAGCTTCCTTTGATGATTCATTGTACCACTCTTGACCATACTTACCACTTTCCATCATTATTTCCCCTCATGACATCATCTCTTGGGATTTTGGAGTAGACTAGCCCTAGAAGGGACCATTCCTCATTTCATGGGAAGAAGGGGTTGAAATCCCATAGGGGAGTTAGCTGGAAAAAGATAAAATCCTAATGAAATAACCTTCCAGATTATTCGCCCATGGGATCCCAAGAAATTAATGAAAAGCTTCTCCGCAAGAAAATAAGGACCCCATGAAAAGAATAAATAAAAATTCTTAAAGGATCAGTTGAGGATAGGGGGTATCATCACAAGCCAACCTATCACCTCCATGGGTATATAACAGTATGACATTACCATTTCTGGCCATCACACGAGGGTAATGGCTCTCAGTTGCATGGTTGAGGGAAAGGGAGTCTCATCATGAGCCAACCTTTTCATTTTCGTGAAAGTACTAGTGGGTGACATTGTCGATATTTGGTCACCACACCAAGGCAGTGGCATCCAACTCACCTTATGTTATATTTAAAGAAAATACAAAGAAATAAAGATAAAAGACAATTGATGGACTTGGAAACAATGAATTATGGACGAAGGTGTGGCACACCCTCCACAAAGGCACCCATAAATTAGATACTATAGACCCTTGCATATCATGAACCCCATGCCCATTGAGTACTTCCCCCATCCATTTCATTTCATTCATATGACTAAGATAGGGTTGTTCCTAGACTTAGGGGGTTTGATCCATTGAAAATAAGTACCATGCCAACCCTCCCACAACCAAACTTGGAAAAATGTCTAGTTTATTAAGAACATGTTTGTATAATGTAGTCCACTTATACATGATTTAATGGCTCTTTTATTGACTTTATTTACTCATCATGGTGATTTGACTTGAGATCATTGGAGGGCATATCCATTTGTCTTGCAGGTGCATGTTGGTGTCCATTTTTGGAAGAACAAGCCTAGCTTAGGCTTTCATGAGGGCAAGCAGCCCACATGATGGATGACATAGGCCCACATGCCAAACGACAGAGAGATGCTTTTGAAGTCCTAGAAGACAGATATATAGGCATATTTCACCCTTTGCATTCCAAACGAATTGCCCAAAAGGGGCAACATGTCACTCCCTAGGGGCTTGACATCACATTTGAGGGGCATATGGTGGTTGATGATGAATCATAACATGACACATGGAATTTTTAGGTGGAGAGGCTTTGGATGATTGCCACATGGACTTTGGAGGCCCTACTTTGCAGCCCAGCTCCAACAACTTGCTCAATTTGCCAAAACATCCTCCTTCAAGAGATGACGTCACCTTTTTTTTAGGGTTTTCTTTGTGCAAAAGTGAAATTAAAGAGAATTTTTAAATATTATCTTTGTAAAGGGGAAAGATTAGGGTTATTGAACCTTAATCTTGTGTTTTCCATAATATTATGTGGACAAACTATGTTAACTACATTTTGTATAAATAGAGATCATAAGATCTCATTTTCATAACATAAATCTCTATTGTGAGAGGCTCTTGGACAGAAATTTTCTCTCTCTTGAGCTAGTTATCTCTCTTGTGCTTTTGTTTATGGATATGTCTTGGTTATGGTTGATGGATATGGTGAAATATCCTTGGAAGGCTTTCTTCATTGCTTTTTTGGTGGTTAGTCTAGATTTTATTGCCTTTTAATGCTTGAAGGTGCCATTTATTTCATTGTATTATCATTTGTACAAGTTAAAGGTTCTATTTTCTTGAGCCAATTAGGGAGTATAATGGAATACACCTCTACTTATGTTTCCACCATTTTATTTCTAAGGGAATATTGCTTCATAAGGGTTTACTACAAGGAGTATTATTGCATACACCCTCCTAGTTAAAACCCTAGCTAAGAGAAGCTTGCCTTGGGGAGTAAAAGGGTTTACACCCCCAAGGAAGTAGCATATGTAGCTTCTTCATATTCTCTTGACTCCATTAACCCTTTCTTAAAAGAACTAGTCATTTACTTATTGCATGGGATAAATAAATTGTCTTGGTAAACGTACAAATTTCAAGTTTTGAAGTTGTCTCTATTGGATAATGATCTTGATGCCTTGGGGATTCTTCTTCCTTTAGGGCATCCTCTTTCTCCCACAAATTCTTATTGTTGTATTATAACTAACCTACAGCCATTATGGTTGCTTTAAACTCTAACCCTAACCACTAATATCTCACAAACTAACCCTAAACTAACCCTCTAACTTTGTCGGTTTAACCTACTAACCTAGGTGCATCTATTGGGATAGATTTTGGCACTTTTTGATGGTAAGATTTGTCGTTGTACTTCATTGAATGATACATACATAAGGTTGATATATTTCTGTAGAAATTTACTTTTATGGAAACCATCTTTATTCAGTCTTGAAGTGCCATATTTGGTCCACATTGGTTACTAGTTTTATTGTTGACATTGCTAACTAATATAAACATTTTACTTGTTGATTTGGATGTAATCTATTGCTGATATAACTGTTGAAAAATAGGTACAACAACCTTGACATGTTGATCCACTTGATATATTTCTTTGCATTTGGATTTTTCTTGTGTCTCAAGAAGGTACAATCATCGGACCAAGGGAGGGCCAGTTTTTCCCTCATAATTTCTGAAATTGATAAAGTTACAGAACATAAATTTTGTGTCTCATATATGTGGTGATGATTCATCTTTGATGTTTATGTTTCTGCTGCATATATGTTCAATGAATAATTTTCAGTGTAAAATTGTTCAGTGATAACAGCTAGGGTTTATTGTTAGCTCACTAGGAAGCAATTTTCAGATCTGAAAATTAGTTAGAGTTGCATGTGAAAATTGACAATTAGCTCTCAATTCATTAGACTTCATCATTGTTAAATTATGGGCATTTATAGTGGTTATTTTATGGACAATTATTGTTGTTAGTTCACTAGATAACAATGGGTTGATGCCTTTTTTTCACTCAAAACTAGACTTTCCTTACCTCATTCAGATAGCAAGTGCTTAGAGAATGTTAATGATGAAAATTCCTCATCTTTTTTTCTATATGTTCCAAGTGGTAGCCCTAGTTCTTAGTCTTTTTTGGGGCTTGAATTCTAAGTGGTAGCCTAATTCTTCGAGGACTTTCAATTTTTTTTATTATTTATCTATGAAAAAGCTAACTTTAAAAATAAAATAAAAATAAAAACCCAAGGTAAATAGGAATTTACTTTCTTTTTAAATAATAAAGAGGCCATTTTTTAATTTTTATAAGGTTTTTTCTTCTTATGATATGTGAGAGATAAAAGGGAATACTATAAAAGAGAGAAAAATTGTATTCCCTTTTTAATTTTCCAATAAACTTACGAAAACCTTGTTTTTAATGTTTTACTATTGAAATTCTATGGACTTCCCACACCAAGGGGTTGTTATCAATTGTCACAATGATCTATCATCCCGGCTTCCTACACCAAGTAGTCGTGCTCAGTAGTCCCAATGTTTTGTGTGACCAAACCCTAGGGACTATTCCACTCTAAAAAATGAACACATAGAGGCCATGAGGCTAATGGTTAAAGACCATTTAGTACATTCTTCTCTATGAAAATTCCATGATAAAGAAGGTGGATTTAAATAGATGTCTCGATCAAATAGGATTGTTGTTTTAATGATGAAGAATTAACCTACAATGGATCCTAAAGCAAGGAATGAGATGGGTAGGTCGAGTTATGTATTCATTGTGAACATAGCACCACAAGGCCATGTTCGGAGTGCGTTGGCATATTAATGGAGATGAACATTAATAGTCTCCCTTAAATACTTTCTAGGTTGAACTACAACACTGTGTTCAAGAACTATTCAAAACAAAAACTCAAATTTCAATATTGATTATGTTTGGAATGCCCCTCTCAAATAATATAGATCATGCGTTATGGTTCATGAGGGTCATAGATTTGCTTGGACACATGAACACATCACATAATGTAACTTCCTTTCATCATTTATTGGCATTTTCATGCTATGTAATAGTGTGCACTTCATAAGAGGCATCAAGACAATTTCCACTAACAACTTTGAAACACAAACTGTGAAATCAACAAGATGGGACTCGCCTTTCATAACATTATAGGTTCTGATACCATATTTGAATTGTGTTTATAAAATGAGGAACCGATATTATTAAACTCTACACAACAACTTACAAAGTGATATATGCCCATCAAGTATGCAATTATCTCAATGTTTTGTGGTGCAAAACAAAAGGTTAATGCCATATATATATATATATATATATATATATAATCCCATACATCAAGATTACTCAACACTAACACCTAATATAAGGGAATGTGTCACAAATATGAAAGATATAAAAATCCAATTAATCACTAAATTATATAGTTACAAAATTTGAAATTTGGTATTTAAAATAAAATGGTCATTTTTCTCATTGTAAATGGAACAAAGCTCAAACCATTAGTCATATTCAATCAACCTCAATAATGTGTCACAAATATGAAAGATATAAAAATACAATTAATCACTAAATTATATAGTTACAAAATTTCAAATTTGGTATTTAAAATAAAATGATCATGTTTCTCATTGTAAATGGAGCAAAGCTCAAACCATTAGTCATATTCAATCAACCTCAATAACGCTTAGGGATTCTATCAACATCACCTATGGAGATATGAATTCAATGTACCCCTAATGCAAATATAATTGGTGTTCTAACTTTTTCATCAAAAGAAATGAGAAGTAGATGTGTCACTATGCTTTCACCGGGAAAAAAAAATGCTTGTTGGATAGGGAAGCACTTGGAATATGGTAGAAAATCTTTGTCGTCCACATGTTTTTGCATTTGAAAGCTTGTTGAAACCTAACTTCAACCTTATTAATACTAATGTGTTGTATGTGAGAAACAATTAGAATCTTGGGTTTGGGGTGTTGTTTATACAAGAGGGGAAAAAAACAATGAGGGTGGTGGGACTCTGCCTAGCTTAAAGTTGGAAAAAAAAAAAATAGGTTTACTTATTTTTTGTTGTCTTTTTATGAGAATGCACTCTAGTAGAGTGTCCATGTTAGCATAGGATTTGTACTTGTGCAAAGCCCCCACAAGATACCTATCTTGTGTAATAATCAAAAATATCCACCATTGTCACCTAAGAAGATATTCCCCTCATTTTAGTGAAGGAAAAAGTTCCAACACCAAGGAGGATTCCCTAGTAACTTCAAGGGATCAAATAACAAGATTAGCCAAGCCTATAGCACCTTATCTTGGTCACTTAGATGGTCAAGCTAGGTCTAGGGAAAGGTGATGGATCAAGTTAGTTGAAACAAGGTAATTGGGCAACCTGTATGAGACAATAAACACTTCAATTCATAATATCATCAATTACCAAATGGCGTTGTCTAAACATTCAACTTTTTGAACTTTTTCACCGGAATCTGGCAAAACAGATCTTGGTGAAATCACCATTTTTTGTTGTTTAAATTGCATTTTTGAATACATAAATGGATTCAACACCCTGAAAAACCATCGGGGCACTTGAATTATATAGACTTAATCACTCAAATCTAGAGTTCCAACAAATTTTGACCAGATTTCTGGAAAAATTGATCGGAAAATATGCCCGTAAAATAGCCAAAAAGTTGAACGTTTAGACTACACGATTACCAAATTATATAGCATAATAATAACCACTAGACACTAGATGACAAGTAAAACCTATTGTTGTTGTAAATTTGCAGCAATCAACTAGTTTATATCAACAACGGAAGATTCATAACAACAACAAGAAATACAACCCAAAAAATTAACAATTGACTCCCTAAATTTAGCTTATAACATGAACAATAATATCCAATTGCAAGAACAATTTTATGGACAAGTTTTGCCACAATATTAAGTGAATCGGAACAAAAATGTACAGTCGTAATGATTGTAGCAAACAATTTATGACAATAACAAGTAAACAAGTGATCTTGCACAACACAAGAGTAGAATTAACTTTCTAGTGATGTCACAAATGCAATTTAAGAAAGGGTTTTAAGAGAGAGTAATAATTCTAAGAGTATTTTCACCACAAAGAGAACTCTAGATTAGTGTCGTTGACTTTCTAGGGCTTGTGGAGTCAAGCATGCAACACTTGAAGAATGAACTAGATACTCAAGAAGGATAAAGTTCAACCCTAAGGTGCAACCTCTCTTGGGCCTTAGGGCTAAATCTTGCAAGAAAACTATTTCTAGGGTGCAACCTCTCTTGGGCCCTAGATGTAGTTTCCCCTCTTCTAGATAACCTAGGTCAAGGATCAAGATGGACTAGGATCAAAATCCTAAGGTGCAACCTCTCTTGGGCCTTAGGTCTTTGAACCCTAGCAAGAGACTAGGTTTCATAATGTCTTAAACAAAACTTGGACAAACAAAAGTGTAGAAGGAGAGAAACCCTTATGTCTCCCTCCTAGGGTTTACTAAAACCAAGAAACATACAACAAGAATAGAAATCATCACATTATATCATGAGCAAACACATTAACTTTAAGAAAATTACTTACTCATCCAAGTCACTATGCAAAGAAAACCCTAGTCACAACAAGATATCATCCAAGAAATCCAAGCATCCACAAAATAATCCTCTCCAAGAGGTGTGCACTAGATCCAAGAAGCCAAATAGAGGAGCAAAATGTTTTAGAGCTCTCTCACACAAGTGTGTGGAGTGAAGTGATGATGATAAAATGAAATGATCACTCCATTTATTTATATGACATAAACAAGTGCTATTTGTCCACATAATTGAGTAAAACGTCATAAATTCAAATTACAGGTGGGGTCGATCCCTCAAAATAGCCTCTACAATAGCAATAAATGCAAACAATAAGTCATAAAGCCACATGTGTGGTGATGCCATGCCTCCAATGGGATAGGAGGGCCTCTCCAAGGTCATGTTTCATCATATAAGGTTCAAGAAAGATGAGAGAATGACATTCCACATCTCAAGTCATCATGTGGTGTCCAAATGGAAGAAAACCCTGGCATGACATCATCATCTAAATGCCCAGCGTCAAAGGTGTAAAGGATGGCATCCAAGGAGGAGAAGGGAGTATGTCATCTTTTTGTGTCATCCAATCATTTCCCAGTGCAACGTCCTCCATCCAATGCATGATATTATATGGGATGTAGAGCCCAAGGTCTGGCTTCTCGCCCATCTTTGTGCTACCATGACCATATCTAGCATAAATAAGCCCATATATTTTGTCATCCAAGGTCCAAAAGATGTGAGAGCCAATATATGAGTATGTCAAGCCACTGAGTGACTCAATCCTCTACATCACACGTGCCATATCCTTCAACAAAGGCACAACGTCCTGGGTGAAAGCATGAGGTGTCCTTCAAAGTACCATGTTAGGGTCATCCAAGTCAAAACAAAGTATGAAAGCACGTAAAGCCAATGTTCATAAGATATACCAGACCTTAGGTCATACAAATTAAGTGTAACTTAAGATATAAGCCACATAAATAATTCACATCAAGTATCCCCTTCAAATTTCACATTAACTCGGGACTTTATGTAATTTGGCAAGTTTGAATATGGGAGGACCTTCATCTAACCCTATTAAGTGTTCCAACCAAAATTGTGAAAGAAAAGACCCAAGTAGAGAGATATGTCCCAGGGAAAACAATGAAAGGAAAGAACCCTTCAAGAGTAAGTGTGATATGGTACGTGTTGGGCCTACTTCATGGCTTATGGTGTCACTGAATCCATTTCTATAAACGCCTTTGTGGAGAGTGTGCTTGCTCTTGAGTTTCCACTTTCTAAGTGCTACGTTTTTCCAAACCCCTTAATCTTCATTTTTGTTTGTTCTCTTATCGTATTTGCAAGTCCTCTTTATAAAGTTTCAAGCTATAGCATCATTACTTGGGACTGGGGTGAATGTGGAAAGGGTAGGGCTCAAGTATGGACTAGATTTTGAGAGTTCGTTGCTATTTTTTCTTTCTTTCTTTAGCATTATTCTTTCTTTATTCTTCTTTTGTTAGCAGTTTCAATCAACCTCTAAGCCTTTAACCCCTCTTCTCATGAGAGAATGAACCATGACCCATTATTGAAGTTTAGTACATTGTGATAGGCTCTAGAATGGTAAGTGTTAAAGTATGGTGGGGAAACGAAACGTTACCCTTGTGAGGGCCCCCTAGTAATACCCATTTTCCTTGGAGATGACAACATGGAACTAGGGTATAGATCTTGGCCACCAAGGTGAAACAAGGAAACAAACATAATTTATCGATCTTATGAGCCATTATCCAACTTCTACCAATTATCCTCATTCACATGCCTAATATATTAAGCACAACACTTCATATGAAAAAATGAGTAACATAGTTCATGGTAACATTCTCTTTGTTGGAAACATGCCAATGAATTTCCTCATGCGATCACATGCACATGCATGCAACTATGTTAATGCACATGCATGCAATCTATTTATGAATTGTTAGTGTAACTATGTGATCTATTCATGATCAATCTGTGTACAAGACTCAATACTGAGGTGTTGTGTGTATGAAAGGAGAGGATGGTTGTATGCATGGGTTGGCTATTGTAATTCTCCCTTGAATAAAAGAATATCGATTATCATTTCCCATGGTTTTTTCCCTCATTGGATTTCCACGTAAATCATTGTGTCAAATTGTGGTTTGATGTGTACTTTTTCTTGGTTTTATGTTATGTTTTGCTTCTGCTACCCAACAAGTGGTATCAAAGCGCAGATTTGAAGGATTTGAGAGAAAAGGAGAAAAGAATCTAATCGTTGGATATCAGAGCAGGTTAACCGAGCCGAGCAGATTTGTGTGAGTTCGAGAGAGCCATTGGACGCGATCTTCTATGTGAAAGAAAGAGCATCCAATTTCATGTTGTGAGGGTGAGTTTCTACGGAAATTGGGGCGAGGAGATCCATGTGTCGAGTGCATGAGGGTGATAGTTTATTGTCTATCGCGGGCCAGCCCTGTCAAGGGGGGGAAATAATTCACTTGTAAACTTCCTGTGGAATCGAATTGCCAAGAACATCGCACCCTACACATTTTGGGAGGCATGATAGCCCTAATTCAAAGCTCATCACTCTTTGAGGTATATGGGAGGAGCGATACAAGTGGATCATCACTCTTTATAGCCTAAGGAAGACGTGATATGCGTGGATAATTCTCATGTCATTGACAACATTTTATGGAGGGAGTGATACCCGTGGTGAGGGTATGTTATTCACATGAGGTATGAAAGAGGATTCTTAAAGGATAGTAGCATTATGCAGAAGAATCTTTTTTATTATGCACATGGGAGGATCGCTTTGGTAAACTAAAATGGGTGGAGGATGTTTTAATAACTTATTTGTTTAGAGGTGGAGCCTCTTTGTTTTAGTGAAAGGTTTTGAATATTAAATATATATTTATTTAAATCTTTTAACTAATGTTTTGGGTTTAACCTTGAACTTTAAGATTGGTTTCTCCACATATTATAAAAGCTTGGTTTTATAAGCGGTTTTTTGTGCTAATGGCGAAAGTGCACAGTTCTAAGTTTGAGGTGGGTAAATTCAACAGCAAGAATTTAATTGTGAGCTATGGAAGCTCAAGATTCAGGATCTGCTCGAATAACAAGGAAACAACAATAAGAGCGGTGATGATTGACTCACCGTGAAAGAAAGAAAAAATTGTATTTACTTTGGAGTTGTAGAAATTATTGATTGCATGTAAATGGACATATCTCTGTAAGACCTGGATAGGCATGTGTACCCCTAGTTTATCAGGTCACCTATGAAAATTCTAGACATAGATTTAGGTAGATTGAATATGTGAGGGGCATGTATGTTGGGTTAACCTTGACTCGGTGAAAGAGTTAATGAGTTAAATTTGTTTTTAGGTCAAAGAAGGTGGTTTTTCGGGTCCATGTGTTTTGGGTATCATGTGGTATTGTGTCCATGGATTGCATGTATTGAAGCCTATAAAAGGCTTGATGAAATCCATTGTAAATGGGCTTGGAGATAAGCGGTGAAGGCTTACTTGGCCAGTTTGGTCGGATTTGGTCAAAGTTGTTCGAATGCAAAGTTCGAGGTGGAACAGTGTGTCCAGTTTAGAAAGGTGGGTCTATAGAAAGGTTGATGCGTTGGCAAGTCAATTAAGTGTTTGAGAATATATGATGAAGGGTAAGTTCATATCCATGGAACTTGGAAAGTATTGCAAGGAAGTTGGGATCGAATAGGCATGTTCAGTAACGCCAAGTTGCAACAATAGTTGTGGACAGAAGCGGTTGTGTTATCTGGTAACTCAGTCACCATCGGTTGCAAAAGACAGGAAGATTCAGGAAGAGGTATGAATAGGTCATCTGGTAATTACTCAAATGTGAAATTATTCAGTTGTGATGCTTATGGTTTTTTATCAGCTTTCTAAGTAGGACCCATATCAAACAGGTAGATCTTTGATATGGTGATGATGTTAAGGGGTGCAGACTATGGGATCCTACTACCCACAAAATCATCATGGACAAAGATGCAGTGTTTGATGAATCTCTTTTTATAAAATCAAACATACTAAAATATGAAAGGTTCAAAGCATGGTTGGTAGCAGAAAGGTATTTGGAAGGTATTGATTTCCATGAAAGTTTCTCACCGATTGTTAAAAGCTTCTTTCTATTCATGTTGTGTTAGCACTGGTTGTGATAGTACAGCGAGATATTAAAATTGTTTTACATGGAGTTTTTTTGGATAAGGGGATGTATACGGAACAACTAGAATGGTTAGTTCAGAATCGCAATAGAAGATTTGATTGCAAACTCAAAAATCATTGTATGGCCTAAAGCATGCTAGGCAAATGGTACAAGATGTTTGATTCCTTCATGGTGAGCCAAATTTTACAAGTGAGTATAACCATTGTGTTTATGATATATTCATTATCTTGGTGTTATATGTTATGCTTGTTGCAAGCACAAGCATGGTTGAGATCAACAGGTTGGCTCAGTTGGTTAGGACGTTTGTTATGAAGGATCTGGGAGCAGCGAAATAAATCTTGGGCATGGAAATACACAGAGACAGGAAATATGGTAAGGTTGGTTATCACAACAGAAGTATGTGGTGAAGATACTCAGGAAATTCAGTATGAATAATGTGAAACTGGTAAAATCTGTTTGGCTTTCCTTTGTAAATTCTCTTCGGGTCTATGTCATAATTGATGAAGAAGAAAAGGGTTATATGTCTCAAGTATTGTATGCTAGTAGAAAGTTTGATGATTGCGATGGAAAAATGGTCAGCATTTCACATGCAATTGGTGGAGTCAGTAGACACATGGCAAAACCAGGTCAAGAGCATGGAAATTGGTGCTTCAAACACAGAAGCACAAGTATCACCTACATTGGTTGCAGTGATTTGGTATGTGGTTATGATTCATAAGATTTGGATAAGTGCATCGGTTTATTAGATAGGTTATTGATGGAGACAGAATGGTCCATGTTGGAGTGAATCGTGCATGCATGTTCACGTAACGGTATTGTCAGAGAAGTTGTGGAGTTGTGATGATGTTTGGCTTCTCTTAGTTTGTAGAAAAGGTGATGAATTAATTAAGGGCATGATATATCAAGTAAATTGTTATCAAGGTGGAGATTCTTGGAAACATGCCAACGAATTTCCTCATGTGGTCACATGCACATACATGCAGCTATGTTAATGCGCATGTATGCAATCTATTTATGAATTGTTCGTGTAACTATGTGATCTATTCATGATCAGTCTGTGTAACTGAGTGATAGATGTTATATATACAGGCTTGTTATCCCCGATATCTAGGGATAACTAGGAGATCATGTCTCGAGGCCCACATGGTCCTAGACATGGAGTACCGAG
>ML799430.1:304946-325963 GCA_009831015.1 Picea engelmannii
AAGAACTCAAAGCAAAATTTACAAGGAAAACATATACAAGTGAACATGGTACAATAGCAACCACACTTGGATGCTTTGGAGTCCCTTGAAGATGTCCCTACTAGCCCTTTGAAGTAAGGCGTCCTTTGCTTTAGTGCACCCTTCTTCTCTTGCTAATCCCTTTGCCTCTTTCCTTGCCTCTTGCCTTGCCTTTGCCCTTTGCTTGAACCTTTCCCTTCGCCTTGCCTTTTCCCTTTACACAAGAGTGCCTCCCTCCTTGGCTTGGTGCGCACTATACTCTAGTGCACCCCTCCTCTAGCAAAAACTCCACAAGTGTGTGCGCCCTCACTCACCCTTGCGCCCTCCACACACTAGAGTGTGCCCTCTCCAAGTGAATGAGTCTTCTCCACAAGTTAGGGACCTCTCCCAAGCTAGATACGCCCTCTCTCACTAGATACGCCCCTCCACTAGCATGTGCACCCCCTTCTCTAGAATGCGCCTAGCTTCAAGCTAGTGCCCAAGCCTCCATGAATGACCCTCCATGCAAGCTAGCACCCAAGCAATGGCTTCTCCTCAAACCCTTGACCTCATGCGCCCTCCTCTCCTCAAGAAATGCGCCCAAGTGTTTTTCTTCTTCTCCTCTCCTCTCAACTCTCTCAAGTGAAGAATAATCCTCTCCTTACCCTTTTCCCTCCTTTAGCCTCTCTTTGGCCAAACCCTAAAAGATAAATGGCCTAGATCCAATCTAGCTATGTCTAATCAATGGGTGAGATTTAATCCAAAAATCTCACTTAGAAAACCCACTTTCCCAAACTTAGTTTGTCTCATCTCCTTTAATTCACCCACAAAGTGAATTAAACGTCACTTATGCTTTAAATGACATATTTCACTTGACTTAAATCTCCTAAGTCGACGTGAAATTAGAAGATAAAGTAAAGTAATAAGGGTAATAGTCTCCCCCTTTGTGTTTAGAGACTCACAAACACAAGGGGACCACTTTCCAAGGTACCCAAATCTCAACAGGTCGCACGTGTGAGAGGAAGAAGAGTACAGGCAGCACATGTGATCCGTATAATCCGTACCACACATGCAGACCGTACAGGAGACAGAAACAACCGCACATGTGAAGTGCAGCAGCATATTTAACCGCATGTGCGGGCCGTACATGTGACATCAGCAGGTTTGTACAACCGTACAAGTGACGTCACTAGGGTACATCAACAGGTTTGCAAGTTGGAAGGATTTTCCAGAAATTTTGTTGAAATTGTAATTTGTTGAGAGAATTGTTTGTCCTCAGAAATTTTCAATCAAAAAATTTTACTGAACAGAAATTTGTGTCTCTTGTGCATGGATGATTTTCTCTCTGATCTTTGTGCTTCTACTGTAATTTTTCTGTCATAATTTCAGTGTAAAATTAGTCAGTGATAACAACCCTAGTTTACAACTTGAGGTCACTTGGAAGTAATTTTCAGATCTGAAATTAAATGCATTGAATTGTCGTTGAAAATTGACATGGTATCAGAACATAGGCTCTAGAGAGAAAGGAGTCATCTCTTGAGACACAAGTGGCTGCAGATTTTTGTTGCTGCAGATTTTTTGTTCTGGGCAAGTCACAATGGTGAGCATTCTTAGAGTTGAGGACAAGTTGGAAGGGGCCACTAATTTTCGGGCCTAGAAGGCTAGGATCCTTTTTCTCTTGGAAGAGAATGATCTCAAAGAGTATGTTGATATGGTGATTTCAAATGCAAAGGATGCACAAGAATTGGCAGCTCATACGAAGAGGGAAGTGAAGGCCAAGCATGGGTTGCTGGATTCTGTGAAAGATCACTTGATTCCTCATATTTCCGAGAAGAAGACAACAAAGGGTATGTATGATGCTTTGGTGGGCTTGTACCAAAGCAGGAATGCAAGCCATAAGTTGATTTTGAGGCACCAACTACGATCTGTGGAGATGTCCAAATCAAATACAGTTGCTAGCTACCTCATGAGGATCACTCAAATTCGTGATGAGCTTGTAGCCATTGGTGGGGCAGTTGATGACACAGAGTTGGTGAATGTGGCATTGAATGGTTTTCTCGAGTCTTGGGAACCATTTGTGCAATGGATTTGTGCACGAGAGAAGTTGTCACCATTTGACAGACTATGGATCGATTGCACCCAGGAGGAGGCTTGGATAGAGTCTAGGAATGCCAAGCAGAGAGATTGTGATGATGAGAACATGGCCCTAGTTGTTCACGCTAGGAAGGGCAAAGGAAATGGTTCTCCAGGGAGAGAAGCATCTCCAAAGCAGTGGAAGAAGAAGGACCTTAGCAAGGTCAAGTGTTTTGCTTGTCATATGCTAGGTCACTACGCTGTAGATTTTTTAGGAACTAGAAGGTTGGCCAACAGGTCTGTCTTTGACCTCTTGTTGGGCTCTAAGTTTAGATTATCAAAGATGTCCTTGATGTTGTTTTAGGACATCAAACAGGTCTGGAATTTCTGCCAAGAATTCTGCCTTGAAACTGATGGTTAAGTGCTCTGTTAAGGTGCCCTTGCAAGTGGTTTTCGAACTGATGTTAGCACATGCAAATACCTTAAAACAAATAATACTCCTCTAGGATCTTTACAAGCAACTAATGTTGATATACAACTAGGCATACATGAAAAATGAACAAGTGTAATTTTTTGTCAACATGACCCTAGACAAAACTCCCCGAAGAAAACCAATTTGAGATATATGTATATATATGAAGTGTCTCAAGCATGGAATACAACAAGGAAGTAAATACAATGAATACTTTGCAACCTCCTCTCAAGCTATGCAAGCAAGCTCCTTGAAGAATGCGCCCAAGAAGTGCGCCCTTCCCCTTCCTTGACCAAGTTTGATGACTAGTGCACCCTTGACCTTTCCTTTGGCTGATTGAGAAACCCTTGCACACAATCTGCCTCTTGTATGCTGCCTCAACCATGCACCAATCAGATCTACAATAGACTCACTCCAACACGTTCCTGCAAGCTTGCGCCCTCTCTCCACAAGTGCGCCCTCCACCAAGCAATGGCACCAACAAACAATAAATGAAGCCTCAAGCCTCCTTGCGCCCTCCATGAATAAAGGCGCCCAAGCTAGCTCCACCCAATGCTTCCATTCTCATCTCCTTGCTCCTCTCTAAAATCTCCAAGTGAACAAAACAAGAATGAATGCCTCTCAACCCTTGCGTGTAAAAATTTAATAACAAAATCAGCGTGCACTAAATTATGTCGTACACTTAGCAACCTAGAGATAACTGTCATCTATGAACTCTGAAATGTATAAACCCACATTCAAAAAATATTATGAACAGAAATACACATTGCCAAACACTTTTGCAGCGGAATAAACAAAATGAACAACAATCACACATCCATGTAATACTCAAAAATTTAGGCACCAACTAGGAAAAACTTCAATGTGGGGAAACCCAAAGAGAGATTTTATAAGCTTCAGGAAAGATATATCAGCAGCAAGATTACATTTACAGCCAAAAGAAAACCACTTACAGCACCCAAACTATCCCTCCAAAAAATTTCCTTGAAAAATGTGCCAAGTTCGTACTGTTGTACGGCCCACCCAGAAAATCAGCACCTCGAAAATCGTGCCAATCTGCTACTGTATGGCTTGTTTTATATGGCTGCCCTTCAATAGCAAATATCCTCAAGTTGCCTCGATTTGTGTGCCTTGCCTCGAAAAACGTGCCCACTTCTCTGTTGTACAGATTGTACGGATCTATACAGTACGGCCTCCCTCATAGCAATAAATTTCAGCACTCACAAAACAGAGTTTCGCCTTGGGAAATGTGCCCAACTTGTTTCCCTTTCCTTTCCTCCTCAAAGCTCTCTCAGAAATCTCTCAATCTCCTCTTCTCATTATGTCTTGCACACTACCCAATGCATTCTCTTATAATTCGAAAATGACCTTTCACCTTCCAAGTGTCTTTTCACCTTCTCCATCCCTAAATCCAAAGACCAAGATCTAATCTTGCCTTTACATGATCAAGGGACATGATTCATTCCCTCCAAAATAAATCAGTTAAAATATTAAAGTACAATTTCACTTTATAACATAGGTGCACTTTATGAAATAAAGTCACTTTAATATTAGAAGGTACACTTTATTAAAAATTCACTTACATAAAATAACCACTTTATTACAACTTTATAAAAACCCATTACAAAGTCAAGTGTCTAGTAGTGCAAATATAAGGCTACTTCCGCATACAAAACAAACATGAGAAGTACCTCCGCTATAAAAGCTAACACTCCCTCTTAGCGAGGGATGTACTCGCTACCATCACCATCATCCGGTCCCATCACATTGTTCGCAATGGGAGCTCCCTCTGAACCTAGAGCCAACCTCAACACCTGCACAGAACTCGAACCAGAAGATCTTCTCCTGACAGCCACTCTGAACCCTGAGCTCATAGGAGAAACCACTCCACCCTGAGCATCGGTTCGATCACACCAGCTGAGCCTCTTGTCAGTGCTCGGAGGAGACTCCCTCTCTTCTCTCGGAATGCAAGACTGGATCCTTGGGCCCACCACAGTCTCAGGAGCCTCCTGCTCCTCATCCAATGTTGAATCATAACCTGAAGATTGTCCTCGCAACATGTACAACCCATCCACCCGATCACTAATCAGTTGTGGTTCAACTAGGTCCACTCCCTCCCTATAGATAAATACATGTCCCTCTTGAACAATGTACAATATCCAGCATCCTTCAAGCCTGAGACTGAGAGCAAGTTAACCCTCAACCCTGGAACAAAGAGAACTCCATCAACCTCCAGGAGTCCCCCATACTCGAGTCGAAATCTAACCCTTCCAACTCCACGTACAGCTCGTGCCATACCTCCTTCACTCTCCACCAGCCGGTTAGGACCTGTCTGTGTGATAATAAGGAATACTCGCCAAATTCCCGTCATGTGACAAGAGGCTCCACTGTCAACAATCCACCTGTTATCACCCCCAAATTCTCCACTACCGACACTGGATACTAGAGTGACCAAAGAAAATTCCTTATCAAACTTGGATGAAAAGTCCTCCATGGTTGTTGTAGCAGCTGTATCAGGCCCCTCATGTTCCTTCTTCTTCTTCTTCTTCTTCCTCTCGGGACACTGAGAAACAAGGTGCCCCAACTGGTTACAACAGTAACATCTTACTTTACTCAAGTCCCTCCCGAAATTTCCTTTCTTCTTCCCCTTGGCCTTTGTAGCAAGAGCAACATCTTCATCAGCTCCATCTGTCTTTTGTCCACTGCTCTGAGATCCTTCCCGAATCTCTTCCTGAGTGAAATCGTCCCACAGTCTGCTCCAATCTAGAAGATGCTCACGACCCACCACACACTTCACGAAGACTTCCCATTCCTTGGTGAAGCATTTCAAGGCTATCCTCACCAACTTCGAATCCGATATGACCTCCCAAACTACGGCCAGCCTCATCTTTCACTTGAGCTACCCAAGTAAGATAAGGAGACACACTCTCCCCCTTACCCATCTTGGTATCATGCAGTTTTTCCTTTAAGGCCATCTTTCGGTTTTCATTCTTCGCCTTGTACAAGTTTTTAAGTGCATCCCACATCTCTTTGGTTGTCTTCTTCTCAGCCAAGTGAGGGATAACATGGTCCTTCACCCCATCCAGATAAGCCTCTGAGCTTTGGCCACCTTTACCTCATGTAAATCCAAAGTTATAGGGTCTGTTGATGGAAAAACAACTATGGTGTTGACAAAGCTCCAAATTTTGTTCTCCCTGAGAATAGCCGACATCCTGACTTTCCATTGCAAATAGTTGGAAATCCCATCCAACCAGTCTGCATACCTAATGTAAACAGCCATCTCCATGTCAATTGTTCAATGGAAAACAAACAACAAGTTTCCCCCTTCAAAATCTTGCCCAAAAATCACACTGCTCACTGCCACTCAGAGCCCAAGCTCTGATACCATATAGAAATTTAATGACAAAATCAACATGCACTAAATTTTGTCATACACTTAGCAACCTAGAGATAATTGTCATCTATGAACTTTGAAATGTATAAACGCACATTCAGAAAATATTATGACCATTGCCAAGCACTTTTGCAGCGGAATAAACACAATGAACAACAATCACACATCCATGTAATACTCGAAAATTTAGGCAACCAGCCAGGGAAAACCTCAATGTGGGGAAACCCAAAGAGAGAGAGATTTTATTAGCTCCAGGAAAGACATATCAGCAACAAGATTACATTTACAGCCAAGAGAAAACCACTCACAGCTCCCAAACTGTCCCTCCAAAAATCTGCCTTGAAAAACGTGCCAAGTCCATACTGTTGTACGGCTCACCTAGAAAATCAGCACCTCAAAAATCATTCCAATCTACTGCTATACGACCTGTTCTATATGGCTGCCCTTCAATAGCAAATATCCTCAAGTTGCCTTGATTTCCGTGCCTTGCCTCGAAAAACGTGTCCACTTCTCTACTGTACGGATCTGTATAGTACGGCCTCCCTCACAGTAATAAATTTCAACACTCACAAAATAGAGTTTTGCCTTGGGAAATGTGCCCAAGCTCTCTTGGGAAATGCACCCAGCTTGCTGCCCTTTCCTTTCCTCCTCAAAGCTCTCTCGAAAATCTCTCAATCTCCTTTTCTCATTGTGTCTTGCACACTACCCAATGCATTCTCTTAAAATTCGAAAATGAACTTTCACCTTCCCCATCCCTAAATCCAAAGGCCAAGATCTAATCTTGCCTTTACATGATCAAGGGATATTATTCATTCCCTCCAAAATAAATCACTTAAAATATTAAAGTACAATTTCACTTTATAACATAAGTGCACTTTATGAAATAAAGTCACTTTAATATTACAAGGTACACTTTATTAAAAAGTCACTTACATAAAAAAAACCACTTTATTACAACTTTATAAAAACCCATTACAAAGTCAAGTGTCTAGTAGTGCAAACATAAGGCTACTTCCGCATACAAGACAAACATGCGAAGTACCTCTCGACCTATAAAAGCTAACATTGCGCCCCTCTTTAGCCATCCTTAGCCAAACCCAGAGATTGATGGCTAAGATCATCTCTTGCCATCTCTAATCAATGGATGAAATCTTCTCACAAGTATATCACTTAGAAACCCACTTTTTGGTTAAGTTTACTAAGTTTGCCTTATATCCTTTAATTCACCCACAAAGTGAATTAATAGTCACTTTTGCCTTAAGTGACAAATTTCACTTTTGACTTAAATCTCCTAAGTCAAAGTGAAATTAGAACATAAAGGTAAAGTACAAGGGTCAAATCATTTCCCTCTTGTGGTTAGAGAGACACAACCACAAGGGGACCACTTCCCAAGGTACCCCAAAACTCAACATATGCTTCACAGTGTCCACAGCAGAATACGGGGAAAGGGATGCAGCAAGCATCATCAATTGAGGTGGATGAGGTTGCAGACAGGCTTTAAAGGGAGTTCTTATTGGTCTCTGCCCTTTCTGGTACAATTTCCGGTAGTGGGAATTGGTTGGTGGATAGTGAAGCCACATGTCATATGACATGAGCACGGGATTTGTTCGAGAGCTTCACAGAGTCTGACTCGGATTTATATGTGGAACTTGGCATGGGTACCAAGCAAGCAGTGCACGGATCCAAAATAGTGTCATTCTGGATGGAGTCAAGTGATGTGTTGAGAGTGACAAATGTGTTATGGGTGCTAGAGCTAAGGAGGAGTGTGCTCTCAGTCCAGTCTCGGAGATTGAGAAGAAGGGCTATGAGGTATTATTCTGGGATGGGCATGCGTTGTTCATACCCAAAGGATCTAGCTCAGACACAACAGTGGTTCTTGGAGTTAGAGAGAGCAACTTGTATACATTAAAGGGATAACCTATGTGATATATGGCAAGAAACAAAGTGACAGTGAATAAAGAGCAGGTAGCTTCGAAGGTTATGTAGACTCAGAGGGAATAAGACTTCAGAGGAAGTTAGCAGGCTAAGAGGGAGAGTCAACCGTCCAGAGGAAGTCCACCTTCAGGTTCAAGTGGGAGAGAGGAGTCTTCCAAGACTATCAAGAAGGTGTCATGGGTTGAGATGGCCAGGCAAGATGCTCAAAAGCGGGAGGCTTTTAGGAGCAGGGTGTCTTCTAAGAAGGGTCCATGTCATACAGTGGGAATTGCTTTGGTGTTAGAGGGAGTTGTTGTGATAGCGGATCCAGTGTGGGAGGCAGAGCCACTTCCAGTGTGTGAGACAGAGTTATGTCCACGTAACAGTGGATGGAATACCTCCCTCACTAAGAAGGAGTGTTGATGTTCTTGTAGCAGCGAGAGGTATTCCCACATTGGCCTTGGTGTCGGGCATGTGGGAATCTTTGTTGCCATTCACATTGCATTTATGTTTTGTAGAAAACCCCTTTGTATGGAGTTGGGGCTTGTGTTGGGGCTTCACACCCACATGGAGGAATAAACAATTCTAATTTAATGTTGAGTTTAGAAGGGGTTCCTAAACTCACTCATTAGACACCTATAAAAGGAGAGACAATGTGAGGAGACACTATGACATCTCATTGTGACATTATGGAGTTGGAATAAGTGAGTGAGCACTTGTGCCAAGGAGATTGGGGTGGTAATTTCAAAAAAGAAAATTCTTCACTCTGGCAAATCTGGTCTAGGGTTTCTATTTTTCTGTCTTGCTTTTCCTGAATTTTGTCAACCAAGAGAGAGAAGGTTGCACGTGTGAGCTCACACATGTGAGAGGAAGAAGAGTATAGGTTGCACGTGTGATCTGTATAGTTTGTACCACGCGTGTGAAACATACAGGAGATAGTAACAGTCGCACGTACGAACTGCAGCAGTAGATTCAGTCCCACGTGCGGGTCGTACAGTGTGTACATCTATACATGTGATGTCACCTGTACAATTGTATAGATGGAAGGGTTAATACACAATCGTACAACAACGGGTTTGCAAGTTCAAAAATTTTACTGAAATTGTAATTTGCTAAGAGAACTCTTTTTGTCCTCGGAGATTCTCAATCAGAAAATTTCACTGAACATAAATTTGTGTCTCTTGTGCATGGATGCTTCTCTCTGATCTTTGTGCTTCTGCTATAACTTTTCTGTCATAATTTTAATGTAAAATTATTCAGTGATAACAACCCTATTTTACTGTTTGAGGTCACTTGGAAATAATTTTCAAATCTGAAGTTGAATGCATTGAATTGTCGTTCAAAATTGACATAACAAAGCAAATGTCATGTGCAATGGGTCTTAGTTTATGGGGAGGGTTGGCCTCTTTTTGAAGCCTTGGCAAACCTGGTTTCACAGAGTTGTTATCTTAGTCCCAATCTGGGTCTAATTGCCCAATTTGCCTCTTGAATACTGGAATGCCAACTCCATCAAGCCCATTGGAAACAATCTGTGGTTAGGTCAATTGCCCTGGCTCTAAAGACAAAAAAATTCTAGCTTCTACCTCTGCATGAATATACATAAAGCTTATTTGAGCAAGGGTCTTCTTGAAACATCACACTAGATTGTCATGGCAATAGTTGAACCCACTTGTTGGACTATGAACACATTGCTTTTCATTACAAAGTTTGATTTGAGAACAATCATTTCATTGCTTCATGTTTGAAGGATATGTTATCCCCATTTTGTGAATGACTAAGGAGATTATGTCTCGAGGCCCTTAGGTTGCAAATTAATATGGAGTGTTGAGAGACTACATGACCAGCAGTACCCTTTTGCACAGTTAAAAAACCCTCTCACCACCACAGATGGTCACAAATTTCCATATGGCATCCACCAAATCAGTTGGCTTCCGAAAGGCAGTGGGCCTTGCTCGATGAGGTACAAGTCAGTATTATGGTGAGCATCATTTCAATATTTAAGCCAATTGAGTATATTGTATCTTAGATTGCTCTACATGATATATGCTTGGACATTATGCCTTTTGCCTTGGCTTCACCTTGGTGGTTGACATTCTACCCTAGTAAGTGGTCTTCCTTGGGGATGGGTTTGCTACTAGGAACTCCCTTAATGAGCCATCGTACCGTTCCCAACCATACTTACCACTTTCCATCATTATTCCCTTCCATTTCCTTATCACTTGGGATTTTAGGGTGTATTAACCCGAGAAGGGGTTGTCCCTCATTCTATGGGAAGAAGAGGCTGAAGGCCCAGAGGGATTGATGTTGGGTAAAAGATAAAAGCCTTGTATGAACCTTCCAGATGCTTCGCCCACAGATCACCCAAGAAAGCAGTGAAATGTTTATCTTTGAGTAAAAGGGACCCACAATATAATAAAGAATGTTTAAAAGGTTAGTTGAAGGATAGGAGTTCTCATCACGAGCTGAACTATCACGTCCATGAATATCTAATGGTATGACATTGCCATCATCTGGTCACCAAACCAAGGTAATGGCTCTCAGTTGCATGGCTAAGAAAAAGGGCGTCTCATCACAAGCCAGCCTTCTCATTTCCACTAGGTGTTTGTGGGTGACATTGCCATTATCTAGTCATCACGTCAGGGCAGTGACCTTCAACCTCTCCTTAAAATTATGAAAGAAGGAAAGAATAACAATTAATGGGCTTGGAAAAAGTGCATTGCAAACAAAGGTACCACACACCCTCTACAAACGCACCCATGAATGAGACACTACGACCCCTTGTATGTCATGAGCCTTGTGCCCATTGAGTCTTGACCCCAACCACTTCATCCACTCTACATGGCTTAGAGAGGGATCTCTTGGAAACTCTCCTTGACCCAGGGAAAGATCTACCCAATAGGACACCTCGTCAACCCTCCCATATTCAAGCTTGACAAGTCGCATAGTGTCTTTGAGCAATTAATTGTTTGATATAGTGATCTTTGATGCACATGCTTAGGTGGCTCATTTATTCATTAGATTCACTTATCATGATGTTATGACTTGAGATTCTTGGAGGGCGTGCTCATTTGTCTTTGCAAGACCTAGTTGGTGGACAATTTTAGGAGAAAAAACCTAGCTTGGGCTTCCATGGGGCTGCAAGCCCACAGGTTGGATGCCAAGGGCCCACATGCCGGATGAAGAAGATCAAACTTGAAAGGCCTTGAAGATGACTAGGACGATGTATCCTAGCCCCCACATGCCAAACGTTTTTCCTAGGAGAGGCAAAACGTCTCCTTTTTTAGCATGACATCATCTAGGGGGTTAGGGCTAGGTGGTGATGTAGCCACTCATTGACACATGGACGTTTTGAGGAGAAGGTCTTCACCATTAGGAGATTGTCTAGATGCCTGACATGTGGCCTTTGGAGGCCTACCCATGCTTCTCCAACACCAACGACTTCTTCTAAGTGGCAAAATGTCCCCTAAAGGGGAGATGTCCATGTAAAATTAGGGTTTCATTTGTGCAAAAGTGAAACTTTAAATGAATATTTAATATTACTTTGTTAAAGGGGGCAAGATTAGGGTTGCTAACCCCTACTCTTGTGGTTTACCCCTTAATTTATGGACAAGTCACCTTAGTGACATTTTGTATAAATAAGAGATCATAAGATCTCATTTGGACACAACTCTCCCTCTTGTGAGAGGACTTCGATCTGAAATTTTCGCTATTCTTGGCTATATTTGTCTCTTGTGCACTTGTTTATGGCTATTTCTTGTGAATGGTTGGTGGAGGAGTGAGGCCTAGCCTTGGAGGAATGCTTTTTAGCTTTTATGGTGGATTATCTTAGCATCTTTCTTGATTTTGGTATGGTCTTTTACTCTTATGCTATAATTTTTTCAAGTCAAGGATTGTTGTGCTAGGAACTAAGTGGGAAGTAAGAATATTAATACCCCCACTCTAGTCTCCATCATTTATTGCTTAAAATCCATTAATGTTGCAAGGGTTTGTTTGAGGAAGTAAAAGGATTTACACCCCTCATTCTCAAACCCTAACTAAAGATATTTGCCTTGGAAAGTAAGAGGATTTACACCCCCAAAGAAGTAGCATCTCTAGTTCATTTATTTGACTCCATTAACCCAATAGTAAAGGCATTAGTCATCTATTTTTTGCGTTAGAGATATAAAATCATTGCCTTGGGAAACGTGAATTTTTATCTTTTGAAAGATTTCTTGCTTGGAGTTGGTTTGCCTCATTGAGAGGAGTCTTCCCCTATTAGGGCGTCCCCTCTCTCCCACTACTTTACTTGTTGTTACAAACCCTAACCTACAGCCATCAGGGATGATCTAACCTAGATAAACTACTAACCATAACTCCTAAACCAACCCTAGACTAGCTCCTAAATTTCACTCATTTACTCTACTAACTAAGGTGCATCTTTTGGGCTAACTGTTGGCATATTTTGATGGTGTAATTTGTTGATATAAGTGACTGAAAGCTACAGCCATAAGGCTGCAATTTTCTGCAAAAAATACATGTTTACAACAGCCATCTTCTCTTGCCTCTTAAGTGTCATTTTTCAGCCTATATTCATTACTAATCTTGATGCTGATTTGCTTAATTAGTTTAGATCTTTGTATGCTGTTTTAGATGCTTTATTTGCTGATATAAACTGTCATCTACTGCAGCAAATTAGGGACAGCAAGCTTAACTTGCTGATCCATACTAACATATATCATTGCAAGTTGGATTTTCTTATGTCTCGGGCAGGTACAATCATCCGAAGAAGTACTATAGCTTTGGGGCAACAATCACTTGACTTACAAGGCATCTCTTCCCACATTTCACTCCATTTAGATTTGACCTCTAAGGGCTCCACTTCCATCTCTATCCATCCCCATCTCATTCCCCTTAGGGTCACCGAGATCGCCTCCCAAGAGTGACCTAGTCACCCTTGAAGTGTGGGACCTACATCGAGGTGACATTGGGTGTAGGATTCCCAAGTTGTATGGTTGGGTCGGGCTTTCCCCAACCTACAACTTGCACTATAACAGGGTAAATCCTAACCTACTTCTGAGGCAAAGAAAAGTGGAAATCAAAAGCCCACTTGGTGGAAGAATTTTGAGGTCAATCACTATTGGGTAGAACCAATCTCGAATCAAGTTGATCCCAAGCCTCCTCATTCTAAAGATGCTCCAGTTCCACCCCCCATTTGGAACTAGCATAATTCTTAACACTGACGAGGGGAGTGCAGTGAATTGTCAATGTTTGTAGCATCGGACAAGTACTTTCGCACAAGTCTAGGTGTCTAGACACGTGGAAGTCATCCATATCCTTCTACCTTAATACTTTACTTTAATTAAAGGAATTGTTAAAGTAAACTGCTCTTATTTACTAGTTGACTTTATTTAATGAAATGCTCAAGTAAGTAGCATTAGTGAATTAAATATTAGCCACTGATCTCAAGTGAGGTGAGAAGCAATCTCAACCATCAATCAATTTGAGGATTAGAGTTAGGTCATAATTCAAGATTATAAAAGCATGGCAAGGATGAAGGAGAAGACACTTGATACTCTTGATATAAAGCAGAGAAGGACTTTTGCTCAAGAGCATTGGATCACGGAGGACTGTGATTCAAGGAGATCTTGGATAGGTGGAGAAGGAGGACTTCCATCTAGAGATCAGTACAGGTCAGGGAGAAGAGAGAACAGAGGCAGTCGCAAGTGGGTTTCAGCGGATTGGAGCCGCAACAGCAAGGTCGTGTCGTACGGAGTTTGTCGTATAGTCTTAGTGTACGTGTATGCAAGTTTCAATGGAGACATGCACGTATTCGTGGGTTTGTTTAAGGAAAGGCATGTACATCTCGAGAAACATGAAATTTTATGATTGTAAAATAGACCAAGAGTTGCTAGGGTTTGTAGGTGTTGTCTAAAGTTTTTTGTATTTTCTCTGTGAGCCATTTTCCCAGTAAGGGAGCCCTTGTAAGCATTGAAGTTATTGGAATGATAAGCTTAGTTGATGGGAAGGATATATTTGTGTCTTGTGTAAGATATTTTGGTTTTCAGTATTGTTTCCGCTATATTTATTTGAGTTGATTATTCCAGCAAGTGTATTATGTTTTGTGAGCTGCTAATTTGATTTACAGCAAGGAAATCACTAGATAATTGTTGAATTTTCACTATGTTAGGCTCAAGCATGAGGTTTATTTCATTTAGCATGTATTTGAACCATAAACAAATGCAGCTACACCATACACAAGTGTTGCAATAACCAAGATCACAAGAAGAATTATCATGCACAAGATACACAAGATTTATCCTGGGAAACCCTTCTCCTCAAGGGAAGAAAACCCAACAATCCTTTGCTATATCCTCAAGAGAAGATCCCCCGACCATAAACCCTAATGCACACAAGAGGGTGCTTCTACAACCTTGAAACTAACACCCAAGAGAGGTGCGCACTTCAACCTTAAAGGCACTTGCTGAAATTTCCAAATGACAAGTGACAAGTGTGAGAGTGTGTGTTTCCTCAATGGGGAAATCACCTCTATTTATACAAGACCAGACACAGCAATAGGTGTGTCTATTGGCACAAGAGAACCGACCACAATAACTCAGAAATATAATTAATTGTTACAATAAACCTTAATTATCTTTCACATATGGTGGGGCCGACTTGTACCCTTTACATCATAATTAGGGTTACAAGTAAATCTTACACTTAGACAATATAGCAAGGGATCCACATGTCCACTAATGCTCGGCCACTAGGGACACGTCCATCTGTGCTCAACCACAGGGACATCATACTCAACAGATCTCTATCTCAACTAAGTCCACAGGAGAATCATCTGGAGTACCATCTCAAGCCTGACTCAACGGAGTCCACAGGAGTACAAAGGTAGGAGACCACATCGACTCAACTCTCACACAGAGGAGAACGATACACCCATCACAAGGGCACACCCAACACTGGGCTCTCTCACAGGTCGACTCAACTCAGTCACAGAGAAGAACATATCCTGGAGAATGTCACACAACGCTGCAATCATCAACACTCCCTCTCAACTAGGGAGGCATTCTCCACTAGGCCAAGTCTCTCACGGAAGTACTCGAACTTCGTCCTGGCAAGCGGTTTGGTGAAGATATCTGCAATCTGCTCATGTGTAGGAAGGTACTGCACATGTACTGCTTTTCTCTGTACCGTATCTCTAATATAATGGTATTTGATCTCAATGTGTTTCAATTTATCGTGAAATGAAGGATTCTCTGAGAGCTTCACACAACTCTGGTTATCACAATGAATAATGGTAGAATCTATCTCATGATCAAATAAATCTGCAAGGAGTTTGCGAAGCCACACTGCTTCGCGGACTACCACACTCAATACTATATACTCTGCTTCTGCGGTACTCGATGCCACAGAGCTTCGTTTCCTACTGCACCAGGAAACCATGGCAAACCCCAAGGTAAAACAAAAACCAGATGTGCTCTTCCAGTCCACTACGCTCCTTGCCCAATCTGCATCAGCATATCCTTGCAATCCCATGTCTACACCGGAGGCATATCTCAAGCCATATCCAACTGTGACTCGTAGATATCTCAATACATGCTTCGCTGCTATCCAGTGAGTCTGTCTCGATTGACTCATAAACTGAGTACATTCACTGCATAGCATATATCAGGTCTGGTGTTAACCAGATACATCAATGATCCAATCAGTTGTCGATATAGATGTGGATCAATCTCGCCTGAATCAATAAAAGCCTCGTTCATTTTCTTCAAATCCATCACCATCGGTGTAGGCATGCATTTGCAGTCTGTCATACCGAACTTCTTCAATATCTCCACTGTATATTTTCCTTGACTCAGGAAAATCTCATCAATCCTCTGCCATACTTCTAGTCCCAAGAAGTAGTGCATCATACCCAGATCCTTCATCTCGAATTCAGAAGTCAATGCTCGCTTGCATTCAGCAATAAGTCTTTCTTAACCGATGAGGAATAAGTCATCAACGTACAGGACCAAGATCACGCACTCATCACCAACAATGTGATAATATAGGTTTGGATCAGCAACACTCTTGTTGAAGCCCAAACTCATCAGGAATCCATCCATCTTCTCGTACCAAGCATGAGGTGCTTGCTTTAGTCCATGCAGGGCTTTCTTCAACCTGCACACATGAGATTTCTGCTCATGTATCACGAATCCTTCTGGTTGCTCGATGTAAACTTCTTCCTCAATCTCACCATTGAGAAAAGTTGTCTTTACATCCATCTGATGTAGTTTCCAACCCATCGATGTAGCTAGCGCAATGATAGTACGGATGGAAGTGTATTGGGCTACAGGAGCAAATGTCTCCTCATAATCAATCCCCTCTGTTAGCACTCTATAAATCTGTTCAGTTGATAAACAGACGACGAAGGTAACTTTTTCAACCAACTTTGAGACCCGAAACTAGCCTTTCAGATCTGGAAAGAGCTCTCTCGGAAGGCACGATCTCCGCACAGAATATGGCTTTTAAAACAGTGGCTAGATTTAACACCTTTGATATAATGGGTTCTGGTTATAGTGGCACGAGAAAGTAAGAGATGGGTTATGGAGTCGGTTCAAGAAAATGACTCGGTGACTGAACTTGAGAGGATAAGGCTAAGCGAGCAATAGTCTTCAGTGTAAAATCGTAATGTGGCGGGGAGAAAATACAGGAAGAAACTCGACGCACCGTTGCGGGTGAATTCGGAGTTAACTTTTAGAAGAAAATGTTTTGTCTAAGTGGCGCAAACAAGGGGCGCTGCGCAGCGAATATACAGGTTCGAAAATTCGTTCCAAAATAGACAGAAAAGATATGGAAAAAAATGATAGGAAGCACATACGCAAAGAAAGAGGCACAATACATCCAACTACTACAATTAGAATCTTTTCATCAAGTTGCAGGACCTTTGCATTAAGTTTTGGTCAAAAACTCAAATTACATACAATAGTTATCGTCTACCAATTTTGCCAACCAACCCTGTTTACATGAAAATGATCCCCATATATAGAAAGCTAATGTCACCCTTGGCTGCTAGGGTCGAACTACTCCCTCCTAGAATCATGGATCCGTTTTCTTTGAAAGAGAACAATAACTTCAACGGATTCACTAAAAATAGAAAACCCGACTTTGCCAATCATAATCGTAACCGAAATATTCTTTACAGTCATTGATCATGATAAAAATTAGACCATATGGTTGTGATGAGTCATCATGTGCGTTTTTGGACATTCTGTCATGCTTGCACAGCAAGTCTGTTAAGCAACAGTAACCTACAGCAAAAACGTAGTGGAATGCGCAGCAAACTGGGAAAATAGGCGTTAAAGATGACATCATATCTCACTGATAAAAAAATATTTTTAAAAACTGAGAGAGGTTTTTGTAGTTAAGCTCGTTATAAAGAAAAACCTCTCTTGGTTTCTTTAAATTCATCTCCAGCTGGCCGGAATATGTGTCGCAAAAACATGTCTCGGACAGGAAATCATAAAAGTTGGAAAATAGGGCTCAAAGATTCCTTCGAATCTCCCAATCCGTGACACATTTTGCAAATCTAAGAGAGGTTTTTATTATTTGGTTTGTCCTCGACAAAAAACTCTCGGGGATTTTCAAAATTCCTCTCCAGTTGGTCAGAAATTGATCTTGAAGTTGACCACTAAATCAATCATTTTCGCAGTGCGACCTGCAGCCTGTGCGCAGAAAAATCCAATGCGCGATGACATCCTCTGCGCGACAACATCCTATGTGCAACAGCATCCCATGCAGGACAGCCCACTGCGCGAAGAAATCCCTTGTGCGACGAAATCCACTATGCGACGAAAATCCACTGTGCGACAGAAATCCACTACACGACGAAATCCACTGCGCGACGAAAATCCACTGCGCGGTGAAGCGCTCTGCGCAGCGCGTAGAAAATTTTGCAGCGCTCAGTTGCAAATGGAAATGGAAATAATAAATGAAAACTTTCCTTTTGAAACTGACCCTTGGAGATGTTAGATGATGCCAGGCATAAAAACAATATGGGTGCTAACAGGCATGACTTTGCAAATTGTTGACAAACCTCTAACCTTAGCTATGAAAATCATGATGCTAACAGCTCGCTCCAACGGGGATGCTATCCTCCCAGTGAGGTAGCAAAGAACTCGTAGACTTTGTGCCTATCCATTGGGATGTTCCCGAACCATTGAAAACTCTGCTCTGACCTGTCGCATGTATCCGCTGAAAACCCAAAGTTGTATATGCTCCAAACTGAAAACTGAAACTAAGCTGAAAATGAAAACCGCAAATTGCTAAAAGAAATGCTCGTAGTACCGAGCTTATTCGCACTCCTACCTACCCTAACTGCTAAAAAGGATGCCAATCAAGTGAAATCAAAATGCCAATGCAACCATGCAAGCACTTTATCCACTTTTTGCTTTCTTTGCACATGCTTGCTCCAAACCCTGTTTACTGATATAAGCCATTMAAAAATTTATCTATAAATTCAAATCTCAAAAAATTAAAAACATTGAGAYTGTTTGCCRCCTCCAACAAAACTGCAAATGGATCCTCCAGAACATACATAAAACAACAATCATGTTTCACCCCTTCCACTGCATCCTTGTTTTCATGTAATTTAACCTATTGATTACCATAAAAAAGCTGAAAAATATGTTGAGATTGCTGGAAACAACAATCTTCTAAATCAAAAGACAGTGTTGGCTGAAATGAAACACTTAGTGGCAAGCAATCCATATCTAACACTGATGTTGATTGACCATCATATTTATTTCCAAGCTGGTAATTGATCACAGGCTACAAATCTGAACTGAAATAACCTTCCATGTAATCAACAACAGGGTCATTAAAGGTATGAGAAGGTTGTCGATCCTCTTCACTGATAACAATTTTCTCATGTAAAACAATGTCACTGTGAATGCAATCAGACTTCACTACTTCCTCTATTATCTTATGATTTACTTTCAACAATTCAAAGGAAGAAAAACATAATGGAAGACAGCTTTCATTTGCAAGTCCACTGCTTTCTTCATATTCAACATTATGCCTGGAGAATTTTTTATTTGAAACATTATAAACATTTTGCTTCAGCAATTCGAAAGAAGCAAAACACAATGGCAAGGTTCTTTCATCTGTTTCAAAACCTCCTTCATTTTCTTCATTATTGTCATATGCACATTTTTCAATTTCTTTGGATTGCTGAACATACTCATCTTCAGATTCATTTTCAACCAATGGCTGCAATTTTGAAATGACAAGACCTTCTATATAACAATTAACAGGGCCATTAAACACATGAGAAGATTGCTGCAATTTCTTGTCAATTTTTTCCCATGAATCAGTGTGATTTTGCATCAACACACATTCCTTTGCTTCAGTGATGATCTTAGAATTTTCTTTCAACAATTTAAATGAAGAAAAGCATAAAGGAAAAGAATTTCCTTCAGCTGATTCAATACTTTCTTCTTTGTAACTGTGATATGTAGGTTGATTTCCCTCATTACACTGCTGAAAAGGAACATTTTTTGATAGAGAAAATGCAGTTGGTTGTTCTAGGAAGTCAACACCATGATCATCATCATATTCATCATATATAGGAAAATCAACAATATCTGCAATGTCATCTAACAAGAAAAAGCTTGGGACATCAACCTGCTCTTCAACAAGCTGATTTGCAAATTCATTTTCTTGATTGTCTACAAATGAATACATAAAACAATCAGCCCCGTGCTTATCATGAGATGGATCAGAAGCTAAATTAGTATCAAATAAATTCGGGAGAGTAGCTTGTTCTTCAAGTTGATCATCATTCTTTGCAAACACATCCTCGTGACATCCTTCAAGAAAACTTATGACATGATCAACCTTATGCATATTATGTACAGTCTTCGGTTCCTCAACTTTCAATTTCTCATCCAAGATCTGATTTTGCAGCTCTTTACATGCTTGAATATTATTTTCAACTTCATGAGCATTGTTGAACATCTGTTGCAAAGACATAGACTTCCTATCCATCAAAAGAAAAGGTAAGTCTGATTGAAAGGTTGTTACATAATGGAGCATGGCAGCAGCTTCAAGAGGTTGGACTTCTTTAGGTAGTTTATAATAAAGACTAGCAAACCTCCTATTGAAATTTTAAATGGTTTCACATTTCATTCTTCTCATGGCATAAAACTCTGAAAGGAGTAGATCCCATGACTTTCTCTCACCCCAAAATCTACGGAAAACTTCCCTCAGTTCATCCCACGAGTTAATCGACTGAGGCTGCAAATGTCTGAACCATGCTTTGGCATCTCCTTGTAAGGACTGAGAAAATGCCCTCATAGACACATCATCATGTTCGATCTCAAAAAGGTCTATGAAATGCTCAAAGACCTGAATATGTTTTTCAGTTGACTGTCCATCAAGCTCTCCATCGAATCTAGGAAGATACTTATAATGTTTCAGAGGGAAGTCGTGAAAGATGGAAGGAAATTTAAGAGGATTGTATCTTTCTTGAATTATTGAGGGTGCAGGGTTAAGAACAGAAGGTATAAGCTCAGCTTTGGTTTCATTAAGCTCACAAGAATGATCATGAACATCATATGGCTCAGAGGAAGGAGCTTGGTGAATATCGGTTATACAAGAAGAAGGAGGTATACCTACAGTTTKCCATGGAGGATATACAAGGGTAGATCTCTGGGCTTCATTTGAATGCAATAAATGAAGAAATATTCTTTTGAAAAACTCAGGAAAGGACAAGAAGATATTGATAAAACAGAAAAGTACTTCTTGAACTAAACTTAAGCTCGAGTACCTTATTGTTCCATACTGCTCTTCCATATCTCTGTCAAGAGGTCTCATTCTCCAGTGGAGTCTTTGAATCGCATTTGAAGCTTGATTGAAGTTGCCATGAAAACTTTAGCTCCGGATTCCTCTACCAGTGGAATCGCCTTCAACTGATTTTCTGATGTGTGGAATGTTGGCAAATTCAGTGGATAGAATGCAATGATGGTTGTTGTCATTAATGGCAACAGTGGACACAGCAGGATAAGAAGGATAAAACCCCGTGGGGATTTGGAAGTAAAAGCTCAGGAGGAACAGCCTTGAAGAAAACGCGCGCAGCAAGAGCTTACAGAGGAAAAAGGAAGAAGAGTCAGTGACCGTAGGATCTCATACAAATTT
>ML799430.1:326577-337126 GCA_009831015.1 Picea engelmannii
TAATATTTTGTAAAGAACAACCCTTGAACATAGTTGACCCCTTGCCCAATTTCTAGGCACTAGTCTTAGTTGACCTAGGGAAAAGGCTTGCCTCACATGCTAACCCTTGCATATTGCATTTTTGCCTTAGCATCTTAGGATTAGAATCCCCACTAACCTTAACAAATTAAAATTAACTCCCAGAACCTAACTCTAACACATCTAGTAACTAAGGTCTACCCCCTTTGGCTTCCCTAGGAGTAAGCCTAGACGAAAGAGGTTCCGGTCAAAGTGACAACGTGGGCTGTGAACCTAGGCATTGTGCCTCCAAGGACACACTAAGTGAGTCGGACTTAGCTCACGTTTGCAAGTGTGTATAAGGACGGCAACACACTACGCGACAGAATCCTTTGCGCGGTGAAGTGCTCTGCGCAGCGCGTAGAAAATTTTGCAGCACTCAGTTGCAAAGGGAAATGGAAATAATAAATGAAAACATTCCTTTTGAAACTGACCCTTGGAGATGTTAGATGATGCCAGGCATAAAAACAATATGGGTGCTAACATGCATGACTTTGCAAATTGTTGACAAACCTCTAACCTTAGCTATGAAAATCATGATGCTAACACCCTCCACTTGTGAGAATCCTCTGGCCACAAATCTCGCTTTGTACTTCTCGACACTTCCATCAGCTGCATGCTTGATCTTATAGATCCACTTGGAAGCCACTACAAACTTCCCTTCTGGTCTCAGAACAATATCCCACACATCATTCCTCATGATGAACTGATACTCTTCTGTCATGGTATCTTGCCATACCTGCTGACCTGTTGCTTCTCCATGACAAGAAGGTTGAGTATCAATGATGTGGCTCATGGCTGAAACATAGCTTGAAAATCTTTGTGGTCTCTTGCTCTCTCGGAATGTGCTTCGAGGAGTTGGATGTCCCTCTGCCTCCTACAGAGTCTGTCGAGCCCAGGCAGGCCTTTTATGGCCTACTGCAATGTCTCTGGGAACATCAATTGGAGTAACTGGATCAGTTGGAACAACTGGATCGATTGGATCAATGGTTGTCTCCCTCTAAACTGTTGAAGGAGGAGAAGGTATTGTCTCGCTGTCAATCTCCATCTGAGATTCTCTGGATCTTCGAAAAGTTATCTCTTCCTCAAAGATGACATCTCTGCTCACCTCAGTCTGTCTCTGACCAGGGATGTAGATCCGGTATGCCTTTGAAGATTCATTGTGTCCCACAAATGTACCCTTTCTTCCTGAAGGCTCTAGCTTGGTTCTCTTCTCTTTGGGTACATGAAAGTATACTGGACACCCAAATATCTAGAAGTGCCCAACCTCAGGCTTCACCCCGATGAAAGCTTCTTCGGGAGTCATGTTCTTCAAGCTCTCGTGAGGACTCATGTTTTAAACATATACTATTGTCATGGATGCTTCTGCCCACAGAATCATAGGTAGATTTTGATCATGTATCATTGCTTTGGTTGCCTCAATGATGGTTCTATTGTTCCTCTCTACAACCCCATTTTGTTGAGGGTTGTAAGGAACGGTGTACTCCCTCTTGATCCCTCTCTCAATACAGAAATCAATGAAATCCCTGGAGATGTACTCTCCTCCATTATCCAACCTTAGCACCTTGATTGTCCTCTCGGTCAGGTTCTCAAGCTGAGCTTTGAATTCTTGAAATCTCGCAAGGACTCCATCCTTGGTCTTCAAGAAATAAATCCACGTCTTCCGAGAGTGATCATCAATGAAGAGCACATAGTACAAATATTCGTTCAAGGAGGCAACAGTCATGGGTCCACACACATCTGCAGTGTAAAAACACAGTGGACAGCAACCCAATAACACTCAAAAAATTAGGCAAATGCCAGGGAAAACCCCAATGTGGGGAAACCCAACGAGAGAAAGAGAGATCTTATTATTATGCTTCAGGAAAGTACAAAACAGCAGCAAATCTACATTTCCAGCCAAGGAAAATACCTCACAGCACCAAATCTGTCCCACAGAAATCTGCCTCGTTTTTCGTGCCAAAACCGTACCGCTGTCCGGCCTCTTCCGTACCTCATTTTCCATGCCCATAGTCACCTGTACGAACTATTCCGTACAACCCAAAAACAGCCACAAAAAATCTGGAAACCGCCTCAAAAACCATGCCAAAAATCGCCTCGATTTTTGTGCCCAAATCCGTACGATTGTACGGAATCGTATGAATTGTACGGATCCGTACAGTACGGCCTCCCACCGCAAAAAAATATTTCAACCAAAAATTCACAGAAAAAATTTCTCGAGAATCGTGCCCTCTTTGTTGCTCACTTTCCTCTCTCAAGCATGCTCAGAAAATCTCTCTAACTCTCCTCCCGATGTGCTCTCAACATCCTCCCGATGTCTTCACAACATGTCTTGCACACTATCCAATGCATTCTTTTATAATCTGAAAATGACTTTTTCCACCCAAAAGTGTCTTCACCTTCCCCAACCCTAGATCTAAAGGCCAAGTTTAGATCTTGCCTTTTTCAAGATCAAGGGTCATGATCCATTCCCTCCAAAATGTCTCATTTAAAATTAAAGTGAATTTCACTTTATTACATAAGTGCTTTATGAAAATAAAGTCACTTTAAAAATAGAAGGTACACTTTATTAAAAAAAGTCACTTTAATAAAAGAACCACTTAAAACAACTTTATAAAACCTATTACAAAGTTAAGTGCCTGGTAGTGTAAATATTAAGGTAACATCCGCATACAAGACAAAACATGTGGAGTACTTCCCGAGCTAAAAAATCTAACACATCAAAGGAAGGTGAGGGAATCGCCCTCAGTGGAGTCGTCGAGTAAACTTGAGAGATAAGGGCTTCCGAAAAAGTTTACCAAAAGATATGTCGTTGAGAAGAATGACTCAATCCTCCCCGACAAAGGCGTCAAAATGTTATTGCAGGATTTGTAGTTGTGTGAAGCCCAACACAAGATTCCCAAATCTTGCATAACTACAGGAAATCCCACCACTATCACATTAGTAAGAAATCCCCTCGTTTTAGTCATGGAGGAGGTCCACCACAGGGGAGAGGCTTTCCCAGTGACCTTAAGGGATCAAAGTAGCAAGTTTGTTAGCCAGGCCTACCACCCCCCCTCTCTTGATCACCTAAGTCAAGGTCTAGGTCAAGGAGAAATAAGAGGTATAAAGATGGTTTGAGTACCTGCCCAAAACAAGAACACTTATAGCATATATATAATGATTTCCAAGTACAAACATGTAAATAATACCTCTTCAACACACTAGACAGTGAAGACTACTATGGCTGTTATGAAATTGCAGCAGTATAACAGTTTATAACAGCAAGTATAAGTTCGTAACAGCGGCAAATAAAAGAGATAAAAAATGCATCAATTGACAAAGAAAACTTAACACGCATCCAATAGATTGATATCTAATTGTTTCAAGCAATTTATGATCATGTTATACCACCATTAGAGCAATGTATGCAGCAAATTAGAGTATGTTAGGATGGCTGTAGCAAGTTTTTGCAACAACAAGAAGTTTATTAGTCAATTAACTTAAGTTAGTGTTAGTAAAATTAGTAGGAAGCTTGAGAGAATTAAAATAGAGAGTTTGTTGATCACTTTCACCATAAGAGACCTTAGAGATTAGTGCCTTTGAGGGCTATGGAGACTTTACAACAGCAATACAATAAGTTTTGGAGAAGTAGCAAGCAAAGACTAAGAGATAGGGCTTGAACTCTAAGGTGCTAGCACATTAGGGCCTTAGGGTTTAAGCCTTGAGGAGAAGGATTGCTAGAATGCAAGCACTTTTGGGCTCTAGCAACCTTTTCTCCCTTCTTAAGTACTTCAACTAGATTACAATCAAGAGTCTAGGGCCAAAATCCTGAAGTGCTAACACTTTAGGGATTTAGAAGTCTAACCCTAGCTAGGATTTATTCACAAATTTTGGATAAAATTAACCTTGTGAGAGGAGGAAGCACTTATGCTCCTCTCTTAGGGTTTTTATCAAGCAAGGTCTCAAGCATGAAGAAGTAAAATTACCATGAAACATTTATAGCATGAAATAAAATTGCAGAAATTTACTTACTTCACCGAGATACCAAGAAAAATAAACCCTAATTGCAGCAATTCCATCCAAAATCAGCAAAGAAGCATCCACACTTGACCTCCAAGAGATAGCGCATGAGAGAGAGAGATAGCACATGAGAGAGAGAAGTCAATAACCCCAAAATAGTGAAAATTTCAGACTTAGTATTCTCACAAAGGTGAGAAGATGTGATGATAAAATGAAATGTCAAGGTGCTTTATTTATATCGAGCTACCTATGTATTTGTCCACATAAAATTGTCAACAACAAAATATAAGGGGGCCGACCCCTTCAATTTGCCCTTGCATTTTTACAAAAATGAAAATTACATAAAATAGAACCCTAGAAGGATGATGTCATGCCCTAGAAGGGTGACATAGGGTCTCAAAGTGCAACGTCAAGCATGAAGGAGGGAGACGTTAGGCCTCCAAAGGCCATGTGTCATGCTCTCATGTGCCAAAGTGCCATGCCACGAGTCTCCTCATGTCAAGCCACCTCCAAAACCATCTCATCCATCAAACCCTAGCCCTAAAGATGATGTCAAGGGCTAATGGGTGACATCCCATGCCTCCAAAGGCAAACGTCCAAGAGGAAAAGGGTGCAACCTCATCCTCCAATGATGTTAAGGTGCCTCCAAAGGCAACATCCTCCATCCTCAAGGTATAATGTTCATCATCCATTGTCTCCCATATGTGGGGTATGGGTCGATTCGATGATGAAAGACCCTGATCGAGTGGGAGATAGCACAAGGACTTATCGAGGAGTCAGGCCTAAAACACTGTAGCGAACGACCGTGGAGAAAAATGAAGGCACAATGTTGAACAGCAAAAGCAAATAGCATGGGAACTTCGAATCTAACCTTTTCTGGCTCCATTGAATTTATAATGTTGGGCTTGGGCTTTGGTCTTGTGGTTCTAGGGGCAAAGGTAGTGGTAGTTGCAAGGGTGAGCGTATTATCAGTGTAATAGCTTGGTCTGTTGGTGTTGAGCCTCTGTGCCTCACTTCGCGAAAAAAGTGAGTCTCTTCGTTTTTTGTTCGTCCATCCTGTGGGCAAGGCCCTGCAAAGACAAATAAGTACACCCTCCAAGGGTCCACAATTCACATGAATCATGCCAAGTAAGCAACATTTAATACAAGAACCACCCAAACATGTGCATCAAATCCCCCCTTTTCAAATTAAACAAATACCAAAAGACCTTATAAGTTTTGCCCAATTTTGGTATGGGAGGAGGGTCATGGTGCCCTATTGGGTAAGCCAATCCCCAAGTCAAGAAATGTTTCCCAAGAGAACCCTATCTAGATCATGTGACGAGTATGAGGTTGATTGAGGGGAAGACTCTTGGGCATGGGGTTCTTGACATATCAAGGCTTCATATTGTCTCATTTATGGGTGCCTTTGTGGAGGGTATGTTACATCCTTGAGTTCCCTTTATTTGTAATGCAACTTTTTCCAAGCCCTTTATTTTCCTTCATATTAAGTCCAAACATTGAGTGCTATGTGCAATGGAAAGAAAAAGAGCACCTCAATGCCACTTGAAGTTAGAACACATTGAGTGCCATATGCACTGGAAATTAAAGGACATCGTAATGCATTCCCCCATCAAGCGGGACATCATTTATTCACCTTTTTAGTAAAATTCCTTGTTCATTCAAAGAAGCGTTTCATGGCTCTCAAGACTTTAGGGCGAGCATTTATGTATGAAGTGAGCTACAACACCTCTAGGCCTTCAGCCCCTTCTTCCCATGAAATGAGGTACAAGCCCTTCTTGGGGTCAATGCACCCAAAAACCCAAAAGATGAGGAGACGGAGCAGAAAAAGTGTGGAAAGTGGTATGTATGAGTGAGGAATGGTACGATGACCCTTCAAGGAACCCCCAGTAGCAACCCTTTTCCCGAGGGTGACCAACTTACTAGGACACCATGTCAACCACCAAGGTGAAATTAGGCAGAAGGTATAATTTTCAAGCAAACGTTCCATAATCAAGAAAGGACTCTTTGCAACATGCTCAAATACTTAAAATATTAAAGTGACACTTACCATGAGACTGGACTTGTTACCTCATGAAGCAAGACCTATTGTCTTTTGGGAGACAAGCTGGCATAGTGGATGTTGCTTTGTTGTTGGTGATGAGTGGTGATGTAAGGAGGGGCTCTGTTTCCCAAATGTGGGCTCTGCTGGTCAATCTGACTCTCGGCACTCCATGTTTGCTACCTGCGAGCCTCGAGACATGATCTCCTTAGTTACCCCTAGGCTGGGGGGGTAACAGTGCCTTACAAGAAAGGAGGACAGTACAATATTGTTTATAAGGAAATTTGCCTATGCATTGCAAAGAAAGAAAAAAAACTAAACTCCTTCAGAAATGAGAACCAGCCTTGTTGCAATGTTAGAAAACTAAACAACTCTATACTCAGAAACCATGCATGACCTTGTCGTCAAATGCTACTCCACAGCTCCAGCTCCTCTAAAATTGGTAGTCCCGTGAATTGTGATACCCTACAATCTCAATATCTTTTATTCCCTGTTGAATTTCTCACACTTATTTTGAAATCTGTCATATTATGTCCAGTTCTTCAACTCTGCAGCTGAGAACTGTGATTTCTCACTGCCACGTAGCAAACATTCACATTTCCTCAAATCTATTAGAATTGTACCAATATGTAATGTCCAACGCTCACATATACGAACTGCCCAACAATATTGGCACTTCCCAAAACCATCTGAGGTTCTTATATATGCACTTATATGCTTGTTTATGTATCATTAGGATTATCCAGTGTTTTAAAAGTCAGAATTGGACTCAGAATCAGACGAGGGTCAGACTGGACTCATATCAAACTCAGATCGAAATCAGCCAACTAGTTGTTTTATGAATCCATTACCAGAAAATACATAATACAAAAAATTTAATATAATATATCAAACCGGTTGGTTTGGTACGGAACCCATCACCAAACCAGTGTAAGGGCCACTCCATCTTCTTTTTGGGTCAAACCAGCCAAACCAGTTCCAGTTCAGCTGGTTTTTAAAACATTGCGCTGATCTTTGTACCTTATGGACCTGCAATGGTTATGTAATGCAGGCTCTTTTGGCCCTGCAAGCCCAAGAGACTCATACCATGTGGCCTAACAGGACTCATGCCTACACAGGCCCATAGTCTTTACAAATGGGATTGGATACACACACACTCTCTGCCATACACACACTGCCATTTCCATTTGTGTTTGTTTATGTATCATTGGGTTGATCTTTGTACTTTATAGGCCCATAGGGGTTATGTAGGTTAGATGGAATTGTGGGTTGGGCTGGCCAGCATAATTTTTAGAATTATACATTCACATTTTCTCACACCTATTAAAGTTGCACCAATCTCTAATGTCAAATGCTGAAGCAATGGCCACATATGCAAACTGCTCAACAGTATTGGCACTTCCCAAAACTGTCTATGAGCTTCTTACATATGCACTTATATATTATACATTTCAGCTTGTTTATGTATCATTAGGCTGTTCTTTGTACCTTGTGGACCTGCAATGGTCATGTAATGCAGGTTATGTTATGTATTATTGGGCTGATCTTTGTGCTTTATGGGCCCATAGGGATTATATAGGTTGGATGAAATTGTGGGTTGGGATGGCCAGCATAATTTTTAGAGTATGAAACTTATTGTGAACAGAGGTTTTCTTTAGACGACAACAAATATAGTTATGTCTACTAAAGTTAAAACGGAACTGAAATATGGAATTGTTTATATACATGTGAATTACCCCACTTATGCAATTAATGATGTGACTACTTGTGTTATTTGTAGGACCTCCTTTAGGTCAGTAAGGACAATCCATTGAAAAGGAAGAACAATAAAAGGTGTCTTTATGAATTAAAGTGCTCTTCAACGTATCCTGAACTGACTCTTCCACTTCAACAACTTTGAATAAACCCCGTAAAAGGTAAAGATTCAACCATTTTAGTTTCAAAGATGAGCCCGCTGGTACAAACACAAACATTTACAAATAAAAGCTGTCACAAATAAAAGTCGGAAAAAGACCATCTATTGGGAAGGAAGAACAAGAAAAGGGCCAGCTGGTAAAAACACAAACATTAAGGTCAATTGCATGTCAGTTTGATAAGTGCTCATTGACCTTGGTGTAGAATAGCCTTGAATTTCATGGAGTTCAATAGCTACTTTGTCTGATTAGAAGATTCTTTATGTAACTAACTGCCATATCCCCTTGAGCATTATTTTACTTTGGGAAACTATTCATATTCTTGAACAGCCTTTGTTTCAAAGTTCATACATGGCACTATGTAAAAATGGGCCTGTACCATTTTACAGAATGACACAATGCTCAAGGGGATTCGACAGTCTCCACCCTTTTGAACAAATTCATCATTGAGTGGCCCACAAAAAGTATTGACCACAAGTACAAAGCTCTATTAACGAGAGCAAGTCTCGAGCTCTAGTAGAACCAAGTCATTTTGTGTCTTCACATCTTAATAGAATTACACTTGAGCCCAAGGAATAAAGCCGACCTTCACATCTAAATTTCTAATATCAATTGTCGCATATCAGTACGCTGGCAAACTCCTAAAACTCAAAATAAGATGGCTGGGACCTGACCTGAAGATCGCGTACTAATCAGAACCATCCTTGACTGCTTTCTATCATCTTTAGAAATGACATATCTGCAGAAAAAATAATAGTTTTCAACCCTATATAATGCTCGAAGGAATATAATAGCAACCTGGAGGAATTTTGATGATCAATTTCTCCCAACGTGAGCTCATTTTACATCTGGCATATATCATAACAACCAGGCCAAAATATAGCAACAGGTACAGGTCTCTTGTCAATGGCCCGTACATGACAAGCCATAGCTGATGCTGACCTGGTAAATACTAAAAACACAAACATTAAGGTCGATGGCATGTCAGTTTGATAAGTGCTCATTGACCTTGGTGTAGAATAGCCTTGAATTTCATGGAGTTCAATAGCTACTTTGTCTGATTAGAAGATTTTTTATGTAACTGCCATATCCCCTTGAGCATTATTTTATTTTGGGAACCTATTCATATTCTTGAACATCCTTTGTTTCAAAGTTCATACATGGCACTATGTAAAAATGAGCCTGTACCATTTTACAGAATGAGACAATGCTCAAGGGGATTTGACAGTCTCCACCCTTTTGAACAAATTCATCATTGAGTGGCCCACAAAAAGTATTGACCACAAGTACAAAGCTCTATTAGCGACTGCAAGTCTCGAGCTTTAGTAGAACTAAGTCATTTTGTGTCTTCACATCTTAATAGAATTACATTTGAGCTCAAGGAATAAAGCCGACCTTCACATCTAATACCAATTGTCGCATATCAGTAAGCAGGCAATCTCCTAAAACTCAAAATAAGATGGGTCTAACACCAATTGCCGCGTATCAGTAAGCAGGAAAACTCCTAAAACTCAAAATAAGATGGCTGGGCCCTAACCTGAAGTTCGCATACTAATCAGAGTCATCCTTGACTGCTTTCTATCCTCTTTAGAAATGACATATCTGCAGAAAAAATAACAGTTTTCAACCCTATATAATGCCCGAAGGAATATAATAGCAACCTGGAGGAATTTTGATGATCAATTTCTCCCAATATGAGCTCATTTTACATCTGGCATATATCATAACAACCAGGCCAAAATATAGCAACAGGTCTCTTGTCAATGGCCCATACATGACAAGCCATAGCTGATGCTGACCTTTATGCTTTACAGGCCCATAGGGGATATGTAGGTTGGATGGAATTGTGGGTTGGGCTGGCCAGCACAATTTTTAGAATTATACATTCACATTTCCTCACACCTATTAAAGTTGGACCAATCTCTAATGTCAAATGCTTAAGCAATGGCCACATTGCTCGACAGTATTGGCACTTCCCAAAACTGTCTATGAGGTTCTTACATATGCACTTATATATTATACACTTCAGTTTGTTTATGTATCATTAGGCTGATCTTTGTACATTGTGGAACTGCAATGATTATGTAATGGCTCTTTTGGCCCTCCAAACTGTTAGATTTTAGGGTAAATTGTAAAACAGTGATCTCTTTTAAATTTTAATGATCAAAACAGCTAGATCTGTAGCCCAATCAGAGAACCATGAAGGACAGCAACAATCTTGAAAGAAAACTCTGATCACATGAATATAAACTCAGATCTAACTGATAGTACTCTAAACTAATACAGCTGTAGACAGATCTGATCATAACAGGACTAAAGCACAGATATCAGATCTAATTGTTTAGATTAAACATTTTACCATGGACAGCTTATGTATTCAAAGCATTTCTCATATCTATTCAACACTAGACAGTTTTATAAAACAATCAGATCAGATCTAAAAGATAAGTAAGATACAACTCTTTAAATGGAACAGCAGACCCATATAAAAATCAGTTTTCAGATCTTAAAGAAAACTGCCAAAACATTCCACAGC
>ML799430.1:338885-371107 GCA_009831015.1 Picea engelmannii
GCCCTAGACATACGTCTAGGGTCTTTATCAATTTGGTCCCAGACCACATACCCCAGGAGTGCACTGGGGGCCCTAGATCTGTCTAGGGTCTTAGCCATCCTCCAGGAGAATGGCTCTCGCTGCTGCATATAAATTTAACACAAACTGAAGAGACTCATACCATGTGGCCTAACAGAGCTCATGCTAGACAGGCCCAGATAAACGCACACTGCCATTTCACATTTGTGTTTGTTTATATATCATTGGGCTGATCTTTGTGCTTTATAGGCCCATCGGGGTTATATAGGTAGGATGAAATTGTGTGTTGGGCTGGCCAGCATAACATTTAGAAGTATGAAACTCGTTGTGAACAGAGATTAGTATTAGTCTTTAAGTAACAACAAATATAGTTGTCTACTTAACTGAACTCAAAAAATGGAATTGTTTATATACATGTGAATTGCCCCACTTATGCAATTAATGATGTGACTTCTTGTGTTATTTGTAATACATCCTTTAGGTCAGTAAGGACAATCCATTGAAAAGGAAGAACAATAAAAGGTGTTTTTTACAGTGTTGCCAACATTGCGATGTTATCGTATTTTGGAGGGCCAGTGATATTTTCCAATACTTTCCCGATATTTTCCAATATGCTAATTTTGCTGACATTTTCCAATATTTTCCCCGATGTTTCCCATATTTTCTTTTCCGGACCTTCGGCTATATTTTCGCCCACACAATGTCGGCAACACTGGTTTTTTATGAATAAAAGTGCTCTTCAACTTTTCTTGAACTGACTCTTCCACATCAACAACATTCAATAAACCCTGTAAAAGGTAAAGACTCAACCATTTTAGTTTCAAAGATGAGCCTGCTGGTACAAACACAAACATTTAAAATAAAAGCTGTCACAAATAAAAGTCGGAAAAAGACCATCAATTGAGAATGCAGAACAAGAAAAGGAAGGACAAGCCGGTAAAAACACAAACATTTAGGTCAATGGTATGTCAGTTTGATAAGTGCTCATTGACCTTGGTGTAGAATAGCCTTGAATTTCATGGAGTTCAATAACTACTTTATCTGATTAGAAGATTCTTTATATAACTGCCATATCCCCTTGTGCATTATTTTATTTTGGGAACCTATTCATATCCTTGAATAGCCTCTGTTCCAAAGTTCATCCCTGGCACTATGTAAAACTGGATATGTACCATTTTACAGAATGAGACAATGCTCAAAGGGATTCGACAGTCTCCACCCTTTCAAACAAATTCATCATGGAGAGAGTCACCCACAGATAGTATTGACCACAAGTACAAAGCTCTATTAGCGACTGCAAGTCTCGAGCTCTAGTAGAATTAAGTCATTTTGTGTCTTCACATCTTATTAGAATTACATTTAAACTCAAGGAATAAAGCCTACCTTCACATCTAATACCAATTGTCACATATCAGTAAGCTGCTGGGCCTTAACCTGAAGACCACGTACTAATCAGGCCATCCTTGGCTGCTTTCTATCCCCTTTATAAATGATATATCTGCAGAAAAATGAACAGTTTTCAACCCTATATAATGCTCAAAGGAATATAAGAGCAACCTGGGGGAATTTTGATGATCGCTTTCTCCCAACATGAGCTCATTTTACATCTGGCATATACCATAACAACCAGGCCAAAATATAGCAACAGGTCTCTTGTCAATGGCCCGTACATGACAAGCCATGGCTAATGCTTAAACAGACAGATCCAAAGATAACAACTGCATAGAAAGATCAAACTCAACTTTAAAATTCGTTTGCAACCTAGGGCCTGATGTAACAAAAGTAAATTATATTCGTTCTCATAGTCCACCATAGATTAAACCAGGTCATAAGGCAAAACAAAATAAGATGGATGTGAAAATTTCCCTCTTCAAATTGGCAACAATCTGGGGAAAAGCAGATGAAACAGTGCAGCATCTAGTGAAGATAAACATCTTCATGCTTTGAGTAAAAACCTATATGATCATTTTTATGGTTGTGATATGCTATATAAACATAATGGGATTAGTCTCAACTACAAAATATTATGTTGAATGCTTATGCAACGATTTCCTTGCATGAAGAAAAACCAAAGAAAAGAGAAGAATGACCTTAAAGTTCTTGCATAGAATGTGTGGCGTGTATTAATTACATAAACTTTCAATAGGCCCACCATGAAAAACCATTTTGCAGCAATTTATTGATAAAAGCCACTAAGAGGTTCCCTAAATTCAAAGAGAATCACCCTGCTTCTTGACCAAAATTATAATCATAGTTACCAAGTTTGAAATGTTCAGAAATTGCGGGGCAGTGCAAGGCCCTTTGCTGCCAGAAACCAAAAAAGGCTTTTACAGTTTTTTAATACCATTCTTGCTGGCTGACATAGACACAAAAAATCTTGACCTTAGGATTGATATTAACAGAGAGAACGGATAGGTCCATGACATACTGAAGTGCAAACTTATCTGGAGGTAGTTGGGCCAGTCGATTGACAATTGAGAATCAACTTTTCCTGCCAAGCTTTTCTCCATGCGAAGAGCAGAGAAGTGCCGTCAAAGAGAGTCTCCACTGGTAGTCCTGCCATCATAGCCTTCAGATCTGCCAGGTCCCCATATATTTATTTATCCTTGATCAGTGAAAATCCTAAGGAGCCTGCTATTGATGAGAACGGTTTCATTTTGGACACTGGCTTCCACTCTGAGATTCACTCATTCATATTTTCAAAATTCTTCTTGACAAGTTTGTTCGGGACCGTTCCCTTTAAGATCCAGGTTCTGCAGGACTGGCATCATTTAGTGCATCTTCTCCTTTATTGGTTCCAAGCCATCTTCTATGGTGTCTTTGGTTTGTCCTGACAGCCATTCAACAGCTTCTAACCTGGAGCCAACTTCTCCCAACGCTACTCTGTTTTCGTCCTTCTGCTGGTTGAGGGTGATTGCTAGTGGGTTGTCTTCTTTCCCTCCTTCGACTCAGTGTTTTTACTTCCATAGTTCTCATTATAATCAACTTCAACGCAAGCAGAATGAGACAGAACAGAGCAAATGTCTGCTGTTGGGAGGATAGTCTGGTTCACTGGCCCAGGTGGATGAATGATGCATAATGCAAATACATGGGGTGGCAGGCTAATCCATTCCTCGAGGATGGCCCCAGTCGTTCCATCAGATTTGCATTTACTCCTGTCCATAAAAGTGACACAACCTTCTACTCTGGAGGTGTGGAAGTGAGGGAGAGTGACGTGGGAGTAATGTAATGGGGCAAGGGTTAAACTATCACAGAAAAATGCACAAACATACACAAAAAGTGGGTTTTTTATTTTAAATTTAGCCATTTTGGGGGGGGGAGGTTCAGAAGTTCAGTCTGACCAAATTCTGGATATGGCCAAACCTGAACCAGACCAAGTGAAGCTGGTAACTATGATTACAATAATTGGAAATGTCGGAAAACCAGGCCTCTACATGCCAAGAAAACCTGGGCAATTGAACAACCAAATTTACTACTTTTATACCTCAACAAAAGTGGCAAATACACAGGATGCCCTCGCTAAAATGGAAAAACAGCCAAGACTGTCCATAACGTACTGCTTAGAAACAGAGTGACTCAACAACCACGAAGTTTGGCCATCATATGCAAACCATGCTTGGGAATATTCCTACATTTTAAACAAATAAACCCTTTACAAAAATAAAGAAAGTCACAGCAATCATAGTTGCCAGAAACATGACAACCCTGCCCCATTTCTGGGAGAAACTGCCCAGAGACAGGATCGAAACAGAAATGGCCATTCCAGGCAGGGCCATCCCATTTCCGACCAGCGAAAATACATTTCCTCTTTCGGGGCAGTTCAAGACCCAAAACGTTAACTGTATTCCACTTTACCGAGGCATATGCATTGCTTGTTTAGTAGAACCACACAATGGGTCAGACTTCAGTTGCCTATTAAAAATCTGGGATTCTTAGTACTTGAGAATTAGTAAATTAACTGGGAGGATCAATAATCACTGAATAACTGATGCATAAGGATTCGGCTTTTATGATTTTTGAAGTTCTTTGGATGAGCACAATATGGTGCCAATATGAGCGTCATTGCCTCTATGCAGAATTAAGCAAAGATGGCCATCTGTATATGTCCTATAAGAATATTGGATATTACTCATTTGTAATCCATTTCTTTGGCTGTGGGCCAAAAACTCTGAGATTTGAGGAGAGTAGCTGTAATTTTTTTTATTGTCATAGATCCATCTTAACCCTAGATCTATTAAACATAGAGAGGGATCCAAAAAACCAAGGCATAAACCTCTATGTGCTTAAAAGATCATCTCTTCCATCTGCACTGTTGAGTGCACCTTGCTTCTCTGGTACAAAAATTAAATTATCCTTTCATATGTATCTTCCACTTGCAATGTAGAATGCACCTTGCTTTTCTCGGTGAAAAAAATTAAATTTTCACTGCATACGTATCATGTATCGGGCCCTGGTAGAACCTGAAACCCTATACCTTAGAGCAAAAACTTTAAAACATTTCTTATCACCGAAACCTGAGATCCCCATATTTTGGTTCCACCCCATTTCCGGTTTCGTTTCCAGTTTCATGTAATATAGGTAGCAATAAACCTTTCTTATCACCGAAACCTGAGATCCCCATATTTTGGTTCCACCCCATTTGCCGTTTCGTTTCCAGTTTCATGTAATATAGGTAGCAATTACAATTATAGTTAGGTTTATGATCCTGGTTATATTGGATTGTTTAGTAGGCAATGTTAACTTCAAGACAGAGAAAACCTAAACGTCATATTCCGTGCCCTAAAATTTGCAGTCGAAAAATATGGTCTACCAAAAAACACACCTAAATCAAGCTATTATGGTTATATAATTGGGTATGCCATTAATGTGGGCCGGTTTGGTATTGGATGCATAACCATTGTAACTCCATGGAAATTGAACTTGAAACCACCAGGTGAAGAAAATAAAGGGTATCTGAGCTCTTTCAGAGAGATTGAAAGTAATAATAATGGAGAGAATCTTACCCGGATGAACTGGTGTCCTGGTCGCCCATTCACGTATTGCTTTTGTTCGTTCGTTCGTAAATCTTGGACGGACCAATTGAATAATCCTCGGGTTTCCCTCTCTGATTTTATCTCTTTGGATTCCGTGTATATTGGGCAAGAAATGGCACTGTCCAACCGAAAAATGATGTCTAGCAATGTGACACGAATAACTCAGCTCGAATTTGTAGCATCCCCGCTTGGGCTCTTAACCAACTGCGCCACTGTAGGCAATGTGGGGGCACGTGGAAAATATTAATACGGTTTAATATCTGTCATCCTCGGTGGAGGTTTTGTTATCATGTCTTGTACATCAAAGTTTTAATTGTAGTTTTTGTTTATACGGGCCAATATTTATTGGATATCTAAAAATTTTATTGCTCAATTAAGGATTAATTCTCATCAACTTCGTTGTGAAACAGAGTGTTGGAAAAGGCCAAAAGAAAGATGGGAGGAAAGAGTATGTACAGAAAAGTGGAAACAGAAAAACATTTCATTTTGGAATGTGAGGCCTTAAAAAACAGCAGGTAAAATTACGTAGGTATTCTGRGAGTTAGTTCTTGGGATAATCTATTCAGCGAARAGTTTGTCGAGAAACTGGGAGCTTGTAAAACTTCACAAGAAAAKAGCAGAATACAAAAAATTAGATGAAAAAACAATCTGTCCCATAAATTRTTTTTAGCCAATATTTTTTTTCTTTCTTACAATATTACAGTTATTTATACAACAATATAATATTTTTTTAATAATTATTATACATGAAGTTATTTGAGCACAGGAATTTAAAATACTTGCAGACTRTGTTTTTTTTTTTTACAAAGTGTAATACCAACCAAAAACATTTTTTTCATTTTAATTAATGCTTTCGAGGGGATTCCGGCTCAAACGCGGGCTCTTTCAGAATTGTACATCTCAATATTGTTTCATTAGATTTTTTTGGTATGTAATGGAAATTAATAAATAAATAAAATAGAATACAATATTTTTATTTTATAATTTTTTTTCACTTTAATATTTTTTTCTGTAATAAAAAATGAATATACAAAGAAATAAAATAAAATATTTTTATTTTATAATTTCTTTATATGTAATGAAAATTAATAAATAAATAAAATATTTTTATTTTATAATTTTTTTCACATTAATATTTTTTAATATTTTTTCTCTATAATAAAAAATAAATATACAAATAAATAAAATAAAATATTTTTATTTTATAATTTCGTTCCACATTAATACTTTTCCTCACTTCTTCGATTCATATGTTTTGTGTTTTAAAATTGTTAAATGATTATTAAAGCTTATTCACTTTCTCTTTCTTAATGGGTAAGCCTATGTACTATCAAAGATTTTACATATTATGAAGCTTATGTGGATAAAGATGAGTTTATAAAAAGTATCTTTGAGGTAAAAATTACAAGATGCAGATATTTTCTATTTAGTGTCTTTCCTTCTTATATAGGTTGTTGTAAAATGTAATTTTTTTTTTAATGATGAGTTTATAATAGGTATCTTTCCCGTAAAAATTACAAGATGCATATGTTTTTTCTTTTTAATTTAGTGTCTTTCCTTTGTTGTAAAATGTAATTTTTTTCAAATGTATATTGTAAAATGTAAGCAAATATGTATAATTAAAAATTGAATAAGTTCATTTTATATTAGAGTGTAAGTTTTCATAATTAGTAGTTTTATGGATATAAATTATATATAAAATTTTGAAATGTTCAATTTTTTTTAGTGGACATATATATATATATATTCTTGTTTTTAATTATTTTTTTCATTTCTCTCGATTCAGGTGTTTGATGGGGAAAGTTGGGGACCCACGAGGCCTAGTGGTTCCATGACACACCCTGTTGCAAATCTCTAAAAAACTCGTGCCTTAATTCCAACCTTCCAGCATGACAAGGATTAACTCGAAATTAATGCAGGCTCCACGAACCACGCTAGTAAAGTTGTCTAATTTAACTTACAGTGATTGCGATAACCTTCAAGTAGATTTGATCTTTAGAGACCGGTTCTCTACCTATTCAATTTACACCACCACGAAGTTGAAAATGATGTCCAAAATCATCACCTTCTCCTCATTTCAGATTCAAAGGACAAAAGTCAAACGTCTTTCAATTCATGGTGGTTTAATGCAGGTCGTACTACAATTTTTGTAAAGGATAGGATGAGTTTGAACGCGCATTTCAAACATCATTCAACTCTTAAGCTTCTTATTCCCTGGAACCTCGGCTCTATGAGCAGCGCTCAAAAAGATTGGAACCTTCGCTCTAACTATGTTTATCATCATCAATTGCATATAGTCACCAGTCAAAAGCACAACAAAGGATTTATGGATAATCTTCAAGGCAGAGGCTTCGAAAGAGGGAGCAGGCATCGTGATAATCTCTCGATTTCCAGGGCGCACCAGGAAGGGGTTTCAACCGCCGAAAATTTATCTACCGATACAACTCTAGAGACTCAAGCGGCGATGGAAGACCTTGAAGGAGAGGTCCATCAGGAACGAAGCAGGACTCTCGATGTTGAAGTGGATGCAGAGTTTATGCCCTGGATACCGGACACTGGCTCAACAAGGACGAGAGATGCAAAATACCTTCATACTATAGACCTATATTGGCATATTAAAACGTTTCTAACTACGGCTATCATTGATTATGATGTTGCCAATAATGAAACGGCTCGACAATTGGAATTCATCCAGCTGCAAAATCAATTACATGATAAGAAGTTGATGATAATGGCGGCCAAAATGGGAATCACCTTCCACAAACCAGAGGAGGAACCCCCTCATGTTCATCATGATGCTTGTCCCTTCTCCCCCGAGTAATTTGACATGTTTTATTTTCGTTTTGATAGCTCTCAATGTTACAATTTTTAGAAGGTAAATCATGAGACAATAGATAGGGAGGAAATATTTTATGTTAGCAAATGTATAAATGACAATAGCATATATTTTGGTATATCCCAGACATCTTGCCCAATGAAGCAAACGTTATGTTGTTGGACTGGTTTTCCAAGCAGTAGGCCAGCAACAAAACACATGTAATTTTTTGTCATTTTATTTAATATAAATAGTCAGCTTACAAAAAAAAAATTGTTTCAAGGAAATACAAACTTAACTAATAATATTTCTTTTTTTCTTGAATATTTTCTTTTAATTTCAATTTTAATGTTAATATTAAATATATTTTATTTTCAACTACTCCTTTACTATTTTAATAATTTTTCACAAGTGGTTGTAACTATTTTTTCTTTCTTTTTTTTCCACAATGGTTGATCTGAAAATCCTTAGATGTTAATTTATTTCTCAAATACACATAAACATCTAGCTTGATTCGAAATATAAATGATCGCTTTGACTGTTTGCAAATAATATGAATTCACTTATCTATCCAAAATCACTTCAATGATAAATAACTTGCAAGATAATTGAGTGAAATAGAACAACAATAATAAAACACATACACAAGTTTGTTAACGGAGTTCATCCATCTTAGGCTATGTCTCTGGGTCCGCTTCCAATTGAAACCACTTTATTAATGCTCAAAAGTTTGTGTTCTTACAATGACCTTTTCATCCATTGCTCAAACTCAGAAACATAGTGCATCATTGAATTCCTCTTGAAATTCTAAGAAAAATGAGTACAAACACCCTATAATTTCCTCAAGGAACCCTTTGGCACACATCACAATGCAAACTCAAAGTCTAGATACCCTATGGCACGAACTTCGATGCAAAAATATGGTAGCTCTGGCACACATATCCATATATGTACTATGTCAAACTCTATCGTACTATGTCCCCTACCTCGGTCCAAGTGCCAGCTTAAATAGGGTGTGGGCCCTAACTGTCATCCAGAATCTTTGGCAAACTTTAATATATTAGCGTTGGGATCTTGTAGCAATAGGTGCCTTGGGTGCATTGGTTAAAACGTTTGAATATTATATGGCGGGTCACGGGGTCAAACCCTGTCGACCACGCCATATGTTATGGCATTTTGTTGAAACCATATGTTATAAATAGTGTTGGTTTGTTGTTTAAATGTGGGAGCATATAATAATAATAATAATAATCCATTTTTAAGGTCACGATGAAGCCACACCTAATTGGTGTATGAGACCCCCTTGTTTATGGGACAAGGGACCCCCTCCGCCCAGCGATTTGACTGGTAAAGTCTACGGAGGTATACATACCCTACCCCCCTTTGCATTTGAACCCTTACATATTTTCGTTACAATACACTCCACATTAATGTATAACAACCATGGGATCGGGGTCATGCACTCGATCCCTTTTCTCTGCCAACTAAACCATTTAATAACTTTAAATAAATTTAATGCCATCAATGGTTAAGTCATAGTCGTGTGGTGTGATGGCAAGTCTTGGATTAGCACACGAGAGGTCTGGGTTTGATCCATCGAACTCGCAACAATGTGTTAACAACCTTATCCATACTCGGCCAAGGGGAGACTGCCACGTGGTGTTCCCACATTGGTCCACCTATCCTCCACTTGTACGATCATGCCACGTTTCCAATGCCGAAAGATCCACTTGTGTGCCATGTCACTGTATGATATGTTGACTATGCTACCACTATACATGTCATACCACTATACCTTAGGTCACATCAGCGTCGTACAACATGTACGTATGTGCCATGTGTCATCCTTCCAGTGGTGCCACATGTCACTCCCCTTTGACCTTGTTTGACTAAAACTTTGAAGAGCCATAACTTTTTCAAACGAACTTCGTTTAAGGCAATCCCTGTGCCATTGGAAAGATATTGTCGAGCTCTATGCAATGAAGTCATTTTCAAGAGCATTTGAGACGATCAAATTTTGAGCATTCTTAGATCCACCTGGATCATTCCTCCCCATTGGAAGCCTTTTGGACCACCAAAAGTCTTGATTACTCAGCAACTAAGTGATGGTAAAGCTCCCTCACCTTCCCGATCTCGGTCCAATTTGTTTTGTTTGGTTTTACCCCTTTAAGACCAACTCGAAAATATTCCACATCACCTTGTTGTGAAGTCTTGATCCTTTTGTCAAGGATAGCATCTTCATGTAGTTCATCTAAGTACTCTGGAGCAAAATCATCAACTATCAAAACCTGAACACCTTCATCTTCATCCATAATCATAGTGTTGATTTTTCATAAGCTAGGTTAAGCATGAAGTTCATTTCATTTTTAGCATTTCACTTAACCATAAACAACAATGTTGCAGCAACCAAGATCACAAGAAGAAACACCATGCACAAGAACACAAGAAGTATCCTGGGAAACCCTTCTCAACAAGGGAAGAAAACCCAGCCAAATCCTTTGTTATATTCTTCAAGAGAAATACCTAGCACACAAGAGGGTGCTCAAACCCTAGAAGACTAGCGCCCAAGAGAGGTGCACACTTTTCCCAAGTAAATGTACTTGCTGAAATTTCCAAAATCACATGAAAGATATATTTCCATAATGGGGATTTTACCTTTACTTATACTAACCTAAAACCTATCAACATAAGTGTCTATTGGCTCAACAGGGCCGACCTCTCTAAGTCACATTATAATAATAATAATAATTATTATTATTATTATTATTATTATTATTATTAACCAGATTAATTATCTTTTACATTTATTATTACTTACATTAAGGTGGGGCCGACTTGTACCCTTTACATAACAATTAGGGTTACAGGCAAGTCTGACTCTTGAACAATATATAGCAAAGGATCTGATACACCCATTAGTGCTCGTCAACTAGGGGCACATCCATAAGGATGGCATATCTATGGTTCATTGCATTACATAGAAGAACCAGATCTTCACACGTTCACTTGTGCTCATCCACAGGCACGTCCACTCTACAGATCTTCATTCCCACTGCCTCACATAGGAGAATCATTTGGAGTCTTCTCATCAACTCTAGATGCTAATACATCATCTTCATTTATGTTCACATGATGATGCACCCAACACTTTGGGATTTCACACATTCACCTTATGCTCAGCCACAGGCACGTCCAACTCAACAGATCGCCTTTCCCACTGGATAATCATCTGGAGTTCTTCTCAACTCTCTGAATGGAGGAGGTCATCTCTATGTTCCTAGCTATGTTTCAGGCAGGAACCATGTACCCTTCTTAGGGGCTTTCTCTCAGGTTTGTAAGCTAAGAGAAAGACTCACATAGTTGCAATGATCCACACCTCACATGGTTGTAAGTTGGAGAATGTCTCACATAGCTACATTCATCAACACTCCCTCTCAGCTAGGGAGGCATTCTTTATTATGCCAAGTCTCACACGAATGTATTTTGAATTTTGTCTTGGTCGGAGTTATCGACACTCCCTCTTAACTAGGGAGCCATTCTTCACGAAGTTAATTTGGTGAAGATATCTACAATATGCTATTGTGTGGGAAGGTACTGCATGTGTACGATTTTCCTCTGCATCATATCTCTTATATAAGAACATTTCATCTGATCATATTTCGATCCATCGGGAAACATTGGGTTCGCGAGGAGCTTTACTCACGGCTCTTGGTTATCATCATAGGATCCATCTCATGGTCAAGTAAATATGTCATAAGCTTATGAAGCCACATTGCTTCGCACACTCAATGCTATATACTTTGCCTCTGTGGTACTCAAGGCTACAAAGTTTTATTTTCTGCTACATTAGGAAACCATGGAAAACTTCACGATAGAACGTGAGTCATATGTGATTTTTTGGTTTACTGTACTTTTTGATCAATATGAATTGACATATCCTGCAAACTCAAGTTCATATTGGAGGCATATCTCAGGGCATATCCAACTGTGCCTCGTATATATCTCAATACATGTTTTTATGTTGTCTAGTGAGTCTGTCTCAGTTGACTAATGAAATGACTAGGCACATTCACTACATGGCATGAATCAAGTCTGGTGTTAACCAGATACATTAGTGATCCAATTAGTTGTGGATAAGTTTCGTCTGAATCATCATCAATCTTATTCTTTAAATCCATCACGGTGGATTTTGCATTCTGACATACTAAACTTCTTTAATATTTTCATTGTATATTTTCCTTAACTCAGGAAAATCTTATCGGTCCTCTGTCATACTTCTTGTCCCAAGAAGTAGTGCATCATACTCAAATTCTTCATCTCGAATTCATAACTCAAGGATTACTTGTATCCAACAACAATGCTTTCTGAATAAGTCATCGGGATCAGGTTCTCGTCACCAACACTGTATAGGTTTGGATCAACAACACTCTTGCTGAAATCCAAACTCATCAAGAATCTATCTATCTGATATAGTTTCCAACTCATGGATGGTAGTATGGATGGAAGTGTATCGGGTTCATTGGGTCAAGTGTCGCATCATAGAAAACTCCCTATGTTTACGAGAAACCTATGGTTGTAGATCTCGTTTTGTATTTCTCTACACTTCCATTAGCTACATGCTTGATCTTATAGATCCACTTGGAAGTTACCACAAACTTCCCTTTCTGGTCCCTAAATAATATCTTATGCATCATTCTTTAAGATATACTGGTATTCTTCTGTTATGACATCTTTCCATACCGGTTCTCTTGTTGCTTCTCTAAGACAAGGAGTCTCAACATCAATGAAGTGGCTCATGACTGAAGGATAGCTCGAAAATCTCTTTTGCTTTCTCGGAATGTGCCTTGAGAGGCTTGTGTGTTTCTCTGCCTCTTGCAGAGTGAGTCTAGGTAGGCATTTTATGCCCTACTGCAATATATCTGAACATATCAACTGGAGATCTTGTATAACCTGGAGTAATGTATGTCTCCCTCTGAATTGTTGAAGGGGGAGAAGGTATTGTCTCACTGTCAATCTCCATCTGAGATTCTATGGGTCTTTGAAAAATTATCTCTTCTTCGAGGACAACGTCTCTGCTTGTCTCAATCTGTCTCTCACTAGGGATGTCTTTGAAGATTCATTGTATCCTTTCTTCATAAAGGATCTAGCTTGGACTTCTTCTCTTTGGGTACATGAAAATACATTGGGCACCCAAATAACCTGAAGTGTTCAATCTCAAGCTTCATTTTGGTGAAGATTTCTTCGGGAGTTATTTTTTTCAAAGTCTGGTGAAGACTCTTGTTCTGCACATATACTGTGTCATGCATGCTTCTTCCCATGGAATCCTAGAGATATTCTGATCATGTTGTGTAGCATTGGTTGTCTCAATGATGGTTCTATTCTTCTTCTTTCTCAAATGGTTTTGGCTCCTTCTGAGTCAAGTGACTCCCTCTGAAGGATAAGCATCTTCTTTTCTTGTTAACCTATCTGGAACAAGAAAACAGAAAGAACCAACACAAGAATATCTCCTAAAGGAGAATAATGAGAACATCTCTAGAATCAAAACAATTTTAAGGAACATTGTCACAACTACAACACCTACTTGTAATGTAGCAAACTTTTAGAAATATAGGTTAGAGGAATGAAAATTACAACAATCAAACCTGGAGTCTTTACTTTGAGTGTGTTGTTTCTCTGAATGAACTGAGATCCCTCTGGATCCATAACTTCAACAAAGGTTCCTTCCTCCTACAATTTCACTCATGACAATGATACAAATAATATATACAAGTGCACACACGAGGATGTTGATATGATTTCTTCAATGGCTCTTGGATGATCTCTATCCTCTGAAATCTTTATGAAGAAGATAGTCACGGTGTTACCTTTTGTCATCTTTGTTATTTTGAAGTTGGGCCTTCAATGTAAGTGCTTGAGTAGGTGATTGGCTTCCTTGTCCTGACGTCATCTTCCTTCCATTCATTGATAGTTGTCTCTGGTAAACCCTTTTGTATTACCCACAATAAGTCTCCCTCTGAAGTCTTGTCTTTCAAGAACTTTGAAGTTGCTTGATCCATCAAGCTTATCTTCCATCATAGTTTTTGTTCATCATAATTTTAGATTCTTCACAACCCTTTGTCAACTAGGCTAGAAAACCTAACGGCTAGGCTAGGATAGTACTTTTAGGTTTTATTGGACTTATGACTGCCAACAATAAGCCTTTGAGATATAGGAGAACACTAGTGAGCTGAAGAGCTCCTTCAATGAGTTTGCAGAAACCCTAATTCTGAAATTTCTGCAGAAATTAGTGAAACCCTAGCAACCTTAGGGCCAAAATTTCAAAATGCTCAGAATGTCTCTCTAAGAGTCTCTAGAGATGCACTGGAGGAGGCCGTACTCTCCTATGCCAAAATCAGCCCCAACGTTCAAGTGTTTAAGGGCTGAAACACCTCATAAATGAAGGTCATACAGATTTTCTAGAAACCCTAAGAAGGTTGTACGGTTTTGTAGAAGAGAGAGGAGACTGATAGATGCTTGTGCAATGGGTTCTTCAAGACCTGTGCTTTGATACCATGTTGATTTTTCATAAGCTAGATTAAGCATGAAGTTCATTTCATTTTTAGCATTTCACTTAACCATAAACAATAATGTTGCAACAACCAAGATCACAAGAAGAGACACCATGCACAAGAACACAAGAAGTATCTTGGGAAACCCTTCTCAACAAGGGAAGAAAACCCAACCAAATCCTTTGTTATATTCTTCAAGAGAAATACCTTCACCACCAAGAAAGACCTAGCACACAAGAGGGTGCTCAAACCCTAGAAGACTAGCGCCCAAGAGAGGTGCGCACTTTTCCCAAGTAAATGTACTTGCTGAAATTTCCAAAATCACATGAAATATATATTTCCATAATGGGGATTTTACCTTTACTTATAATAACCTAAAACCTGTCACAAAAGTGTCTATTGGCTCAACAGGGCCGACCTCTCTAAGTCACATTATAATTATTGTTATTTTTATTTTTATTATTATTATAATTAATATTAACCGGATTAATTATCTTTTACATTTATTATTACTTACATTAAGGTGGGGTCGACCTGTACCCTTTACATAACAATAAGGGTTACAGGTAGGTCTGACTCTTAAACAATGTATAACAAAGGATCCGATATACCCACTAGTTCTCATCCACTGGGGGAACATCCATAGGGATGTCATATCTCTGGTTCGTTGCATTACATAGAAGAACTAGATCTTCACACGTTCACCTGTGTTCATCCACAGGCACGTCCACTCTACAGATCTTCATTCCCATTGCCTCACATAGGAGAATGATCTGGAGTCTTCTTGTTAACTCTGCTGCTCAGAGGAGGCTAATGCATCATCTTCATTTCTGTTCACATGATGATGCACCTAACACTTTGGGATTTCACATGTTCACCTTGTGCTCAGCCACATGCACGTCCAACTCAATAGATCGTCTTTCCCACTGGATATTCATCTGTAGTTCTTCTCAACTCTCTTAATGGAGGAGGTCATCTCTACGTTCCTAGCTCTATCTCAGGCATGAACCACATACCCTTCTTAGGAGCTTTCTCTCAAGTTTGTAAGCTGAGAGAAAGACTCACATATCTGCAATGATCCACACCTCACAGGTTTGTAAGCTGGAGAATGTATCACATAACTGCATTTATCAATACATAGGAGGCTCATAAAGCTTCAAATTCTCAACATTTACCACTGAATACATTTGCATATAAGATGACATATTTAAATGAAAGGCATTTGTACTAATCTTCTCTAATATTTCAAATGGACCATACCAGATTGGTTTGAGCTTTTTACCTTCACCCTTCATTCCATCTTTACTAATATGTAACCATACTTGATCACCGACTTGGAACTGATGATCAACCCAATGTTTGTCATGCCTCACCTTGTACTTGGCTTGTCTTTTCTCCAATTGTTCTTATACTGCTTGATGTACCTGTTGGATCCTCTAAATGAATATTTTAGATTTATCAACATCATTTTTATCATCCTCTTTACTTACTTCTCTGGATGATCAAAATCTGGACCAGGGGTCAAAATTTAGCTCAAAAATCAAAGTTCCCGTAATTGCCTCAAAACGAATGGGTGCGTAGCCCTCATCGTCATGAACCCAACGCAACTCGTTTGGGTTCAAATGGACGTCGGATGAGAGAGATATCGCTATCTATTCGAATCTCCAAACAGGTAAAAAAAATGAGTGTTGATTGTGCAGTCCGTACGGATGCTGACGTGGCAGAGGTCGTACGCTGACGTGGCATGTATGTATGTTGAGTTGGCATATGCTGACATGGCAGTTTCAGATTGGTAGATGTGGATGAGTGATGTTGTGACACATGGCATTTAATGGGCAAATGGTGTGGTGCCACGTGGCCCAGTCATGGGCTGCCACGTGGCACCGTTGTAATTGGTTGATTGGTTCAAAATATTATGGAGTCCCTGGGGATTGAACTCCGGACCTCCCCCTTTGCCAAAGCTTTAACAAAGTCCCACCAACCAAGGCATCGTAATATGTTACTTGTTATATAAATGGTTTGATATATATTTGAATTCGATTTGTTTAATGGTTGGCGCGGGGGTTGGGCTGGGGCTTAGCCTTAGCCCGTGGTTTCAGCGTTCATGCTTGTGACCAGTGTTAGCACATTGCGTGCGTGAATTTTAAACATATTCAGCCTCCAGTCGCACACTTTAAACATATGACCATATGCGCGCGGAGTTTGGTAATTTAAATGGACAGCCCCCGGTCGTGTGTATTACCATATGACTCTGCCACCATATGCGCGCGGGGTTTTGATTTGTGTTCAAACAATTATACAACCATTTGACCACCACTTGTCCTTTGTCTATTTGCTCTTGTAAACAGAGCCCCCTTTTGCGATAGCACGTGGTCACATGGTGACCTTGTGACCGTGGCCTTGGCGGTTAGGGGTTGGGTGCACCCTAACCATCCTACAGTTTGATCGATTTTGCGGTTACGCGCGTGTGCTAGGTTTTAGCACAAATTTTTGAGCGTGTTCTTGGTTGAACGCCCAGAGGTGCGTTTTGGCGAACCAGAGACAACAAGCTTGAAGGAAGAAAATGGCAGGAGGCCTATCTTCTTCATATTTTGGCCAAATGAGGTGCCGAAAAAGCCCATCTAGGGGTTTTTGGATGTTCTAAATCCATTGGCACTGTTTTCAAAGCCATTTAAAGACTTCTTTTGTAGTTTTTTAACCATTGAAGTTTCAGAGAGCTCCAGGGAGCTTGAAGCCCTCATTGTTTGAGGTCATGCTCAGATGAGCCCATGTTTATTTTCTGTGATTGAATAATCATTTTTGGCTAATTATTATGCTCTGAATACTTTGGGATAGGTTTCAGATCCATTTGAGGACTTTTACAGGTGTTTTTGCCACAGAGAAGCTCAGGGAAGCTTAAGGCCACATGTAGAAGAGGTCATGCCCGGATGAGCCATGATCCGTTTTCAGAGTTCTATTAGTCATTTTTGGGGTTTTTATGTATTCTAATTCCAATGGTACAGTCAAAAATTCCATTGGAGTTGAGCAGCAGCTTGTAAAAGAATCTTTGACAAATTAATCCCAGAGAGCCAAGTCCATTGATGGAGGCTCAAGGAGATGTAGCCCAGAGAGGGGTGAACTCCTTTATCATCTTGTTATTGTTGTGAGTTTTGATGGTTTATTTTCTGCAAGTTATGTTGYTGTGTATTTATTTAAAGMACATATTTAACCATTTAAAAGAACATTTCCTCACCCATGAACATTTAAAAGAAGATGCATAAACTTGGCACATAATTTATCTTGCATATTTTAACACATGGAGCAAGGTCCTGTAAAGTTTTATTTTAATGAAGTAGAGGGTGCTTGCATAGCATAACAAGTCAGCCCATAATTTTCAGATCACTGGAAGAAAACTCCATAGGTGATTTAGGCAAGTATCTCAAACATACTTCAAAAGGAGTTCTCTAAGTAGAAGAATGCATGGCATGCTTATAGGCATGTTGTACGTAGTGCAATTGTTCATCCCACAACTTAGGATGTTTACTGCAGTATTGTCATAACAAATGTACCACTGTCGTGTTCACCACCTCTATTTATCCATCTGTCTGCGGATGAAAAGTTGTGCTCTTCTTTAACTTGATGTCCATCAACTCCCATAAATGAGACCAAAACTTTCCCAAAAAGCGAGAGTCTCGATCTGATATAATAGATGTAGACAACCCAAAATGAACCCAAACATTAGCAAAGAACAATTGTGTTGTCTGTTCAGTTGTGACCTATTTCTTGCAAGGCATTAATATACACATCTTATTGAACCTATCCACGATGACATATAAACAATCATGACCTATTCTGGACATCAAAACCCCCCTACAAAATCCATGGACACACTTTCCCATGGTCGAGAAGGTATTGGAAGTGGTGTATATAATCCCAACTTTTTGTTGCTAGGATTGCTTGCGGCACACATAACACACCCTTTTGTCTAATTGGAAACTATCTCATTCATTCAAGGCCAATAACGATATATTTGCAACTGTGCTGCTGTCTTACCTACCCCGAAATGACTAGAAATAAGAGATGTATGTGCTTCTCTAATTACACTTGCTCTTTCATCTCTAGGCATACAAAGTTTTCCATGATGATATAATAAATTATCATGCACATGGTAATCCAATTTTTTATTGCCATAAGTTAGAGCTTCATAAACATTTTTAAAATCATCATCTCTAGCATATTGTTCAACATAAATTTCATGAGATAACGAATTATGCCTTAGTATTGTAGATGCATTGACCACTGGTCTTGATAACATATCTACAACCTTATTATGAATACATTTTTATACTTGATTACCAAATGAAATTGTTGTAAGAAACCCATCCACCTGAAGTGTCGTGACTGTTGTATCTTGGTCTGTGACTGTAAATACTGTAATGGTTGATGATCTATATGGATGATTATCTCCTTCCCCATTAAGTAATGCTTCCATTTTTAACACTTTGTACCAAAGCATACAATTCCTTATCATGTATTTGATAGTTAATTATTGCTTGAGTAAAAGTATTAGAATGATAACAAATAGGTTTACCTCGTTGCATCAAGACTTCTCCCATGGCATATCCACTTGCATCGGTTTGAATCTCAAATGGTTGTTGCAAATATGGCAGAGCCAAAACTGGTGTGGTGCTTATTTTCTCTTTCAATGTCTCGGAGGCTTTTTGTTGCTTGCCTCCCCATTGAAAGACCTATTTCACACCAATGTTAGGAAGAGGAGCATCTTGCTACAAATGAATTTCATGTTCAACCTCCCTCTTAGGAGGAAACCTTGTAGGTTCCTAGAATAACTCATCATAGTTAGATATGATCTTTACCAATTAATGTTTATGATATGGATCGCAACCTGACAAAGAATATGATATATCTTCTTCTTTTTGCTTCACCATCATGAGAACAAAATATTTCCTTGCACTCACGAGTCTCTTCATTTGTCCTGTACTCACTAAAGAAATATTAGTTTTAATATGGTGGGCTCTGATAATATATTCAATCCCATCCTTGAAAATGTGATGTTTGTTTTATTCGCGATAAAATATAACTTTTCTTTCAAATAGATACGAACTTCCCAAGACAATGTCACAAATGTCAAGTGACACGACATCTAACTCAACCTCATCAAAGAACTTGGAAGTAATTGAAAATCTGATTTTACACTGCTTCGTGACTTGCAACTTAGCATCCTCACACACCCAACCTAATGGATATGGTTTCACATGAGGCATAGTCTTTAAACCCAACTTCTTAACAATTGCTTCAGATATTAAGTTAACTTGAGATCCACTATCAAACAAAGTATCTATCTTTGTATGCTTCACTATAACCATGACATGGAAAAGCTCACTTATTTTCTCTTGATCRAGAACACTTTCCAATTTAGCAGATTGAACAGAAGAACTAGAATTAGTAGTAGATATACCTTTTCTTCCCATTGTTGTGATCTTAAATTCATCTCYTGAATCTGATCCCAAATCTTGTTGAGTTGTTGCAACATTCTTTTGCTTCCCCTTATCCTGAAACTTCTTTGGTCGCAACTCTGGATGTAGTTTCCAACATTGTGCTTCCTCATGTCCCTTCCTTTTGCAGYGAGGACATGTAGGTTTTTCTTCAACTTTCTTTACTGTAGTTGATTTCCTACTCTTCCATTTCCCTTTCAACTTCTTCTCGAACTTGTGTGGTTTCTTATCTTCAAACACATGCTTTCCCTTGCTAGCTTCAAGATGAGTAGCTTGTACTAACACTTCATCAATATTAGTAGGGCTAAACATCAATATGGTGTGTCGAAGTTATGAATGCATATATAATTAATGAAGTGACACATGAGCTAACTAAGAAGCATGACCATTCAACTAACATGAGCAATCAATGTGTATATATACCATCATATAGGTCAATGTAAAACATATCTCATTCAATTATTTATTTATCATTTATGGATTTCAGTTATCCGTCCTTTTTATGTTGGATGTTCAGTAAATTAACTTTGTTCATTTCATTTGTACTAGAGCTTCATTTTATGATTCAGTTATTGGATACAATTTATCCAGACCTTGTCTAGTCTAGTTTTTTACCACCCTCATCTTATTAGAGCTTCTTTGATCTCCAAGTTTTTGACCCAAAAAAAACGACCCTTAATCATTTACAGTTCATAAATTCCATTAAAAAAATGTTTGTTGTAATTTCAAAGATAACTAAAATAAAGAAAATACAATTTGCAAAGAAAAAATTAAGTTGTTGGAAATTACAACAAAAGGGGAACATTGCACTAAATAGGATGTGGGAAAAATCCATGGAAGGAGAAATTGAAAGAAATTTACATAGAATCAATAAAGTAATCGTTGACCACTAATTGGTTTAGTTGATTATCATTATCGTGGAGGTAACATGGAGCACACAAACGGTTTAACAAATCTTAAGAGAGGGCATTGTTAATTGGACAAGAAGGAAAGTCTATGACAGTTAGAACCACGAAGGTTTGGGAGATGAGGTGAATTTTGACACTCCATGTTGCTCCTATGAATCTATTGAAAGCTTTGAAAATCAGTTGCACATCTACAATAAATCACCACTATTTTTGTATGGAAAGCAATAACCAGCCTGCTGCGCAACATTCAATGTTGCCACAGGTGGTATATACACCCTCAGATATATCCCAAAAATTGCGAGCAATAACTAGCTTGTTGCGCAACATTCAATGTTGTAGCAGTTGGTATATACACCCTCAGATCACCTTGGTATATACACCGCGATATATATGAGAGTGTATATACCACCTGCCACAACATTGAATGTTGCGCAATAGGCTGGTTATTGCTCGCCATTTCTGTATAGTATTAAGGGCGTCACCAACCGTGGCAACCATCGATCTAAGTCACATCAATATGAATCCACAAGGACTGATAGTTATAGAAGGACGTTGACAAAAGGTTGCCAATTTTTATAGTCGCCATTTAGATCATGCCTATTGAGCGACAACTACCTAGGCATAAATAATATCAAAACAAAACAATTGCAACATTTTGTATAGCCAATATTTGAAAATTAAAATATCATGATGATAGGATTAAATTAATCCTAATCTTTTTTTCCAACAAAAAATTTCTCTTATATTGATATAAAATTTTCAAACAAATAATATCAAGGAAGGAGCATTTATAAACTCCTCGTGCCCTATAATATTAAACGGTGAAATAACCACAAGCTAGTACCGTGACTAATAAAATCCAAAAAGAAACAACCCACAATGAACCCAAGATCTGTCAACAATGACCTACAAATAGTCCAAAGACCTTCCATTAACCCCGTCGCTAAAAAGTTCATAAAATAAACTCAACAAACAACGCCGAAATTTACATCAAAAGAGATTCAAGAACAAGGATGGGCCCTCATGCCTCTCTTCCCACTAGTTGTAAACAATTTTTCTTTCTTGGATCTGTAAGGCCTTCTTGGATAACTTGTCAACCTACTTATTGTTATCTCTGTAAATGTGAGTAAACTCGGTTGTCCTGAAAGATTTGCAGAGATATATAATTTTGTCCTTCCAGCACTCCAAAGTAATTACCTGCAATTTAACTTTATGATTCAGCCAGTCTATGATGATTATGGAGTCTCCAAAAACTTGTAGATCTAGAATATGAAATCGTGTAGCAAGTGTTAATAAATCCCACACTCTGAGATGCTCCCCCTACTGTTGGTACCCGACCCACAATTGAAGGTGCACTTATAAACCGTATGCTCGTTTCTCCTAAGGACACCTCCTGCTCCACTTAGATGCCCATTTAACTGTGTTGCTCCGTCAAACCAGCCCGTTGTAATACTCTCTTGAAAATTCGTAGTAGTGCACCTGGTAACAACTGATTTCTAAATATCCCTGGGCCTGCCAAAACATCCAAGTGTCATGTGTAAAATCGGGTGGATAGAGGGTCTACCACTCTCAAAAATAATTTTGTTACGCTCCAGCCACAAGTGCCAATAGATGAGAGAGGGCAGGGAATGGTGTACTGGGCACTGTCTTATCTAGACTTCATAACAAGAGTTCAAAGAGGAACCCGTCCACATAGTCTTTATACTAAAAAATCTTTTAATCTTATTCCACACATGCCGAGCAAAACAACAATGAACCATTAGGTGCAAAGCCATCTCAGGATTTTTTAAGCATAGGTAGCAAATGCTTGGTCCAGACCAACCCGTTCTTTGTAATTTATCCAAGGTAAGGATTTTGTCTTCCAATAATAACCAGGTGAATAGTTTTATTTTGGGAGCAATATCCCAAATCAATAGTTTACGCCGCCATCCACAAATGGTTTGGGACCAAAGTTTGAATACTAATGCATTATAAACATTTATGGCGGTGAGGATGCCCGATCCATCTCTCCCAATCCATTTAAGATCATCGAGTTTGTCCTTCAACTATATACCCGAGTAAATCAATGCCCTACAGTAAAGGTCCCATTCAATCGCATGAACTCCAATGAGTCTGAGCTCTATACTAATTTTCTACTGGACGCATATCGCTCCCAACCTATCCACCTCTTAACTAAAATAGAAAGTAAATATTTCAATGTTTTAAAAAAGTTATGAACTAGAGCAAGAGAAGAGAGTTTATTCCCATAATCCTAATCAAAAGCAAGCCAACACAAATACCACATAGCTCAAAGTTTAGTAAGTCATATTCAAAGTTAGAATACATCTAGAAAAGGCAAAATAATATTTAAAGAAACATCACTATTAAAGGGAATTCGATTCCCAATTAGAGGGACTAACGAGGGTAATAAAGTGATTATATATGTAAGACTTGAAACCTGAAGAAATTGCATGTATAAGGGTCTTTAAAGTAGATTTATAAAGTGACGTTTGAAGTGATTTTTAATCTCAAAGGTTTAAAACATTTCCATTTGAAAAGTAAAAAAATTAAGGTATTTATAGAGTTCAACTATTCAATTTCACATCAATTTGGAATTTTCTCATTGGTTTATTGGTTTATTTATTATTACTAAAGAAATTAGAAAATAATATTTAACTTTAATGTAGTAAATTGTATGCATTAAATCGAATTGGAATTGGTATTGATTAAAAAAAATAAGGTTTTATTAAGAAAGTTGTTGAAGCACATTATCTGTGACACTGCCATACTTTGAATAATATCCACTTATTACAAAGAATATAAGAACAGTTATTAAACCATGGAAACTTTATAATATGAGATAGAAGAGAAATATGATATTTTTCTACAAAATCATAATCAAGAGTTGCATACACAAATTATGAAATTAAAAAAAAAAAAAAACACAACACAATTAGAAGTAATAATAGGAAAATCAAGATTTCGAGAAAAAAATTGATAAAAGTTTACTGGAAATTTCTCGTCTAAAAGATCTTATTAAAAAACTACTTGCAAAAATCAATAAGTCAAAAGTTACAAAGTAGTGCAATAAGAAATTATCAGAAAAAGATGAATAAAGCTCTTGTCCAAGGAACCTTAATCAAATGTTGTTTGAACAAATCAAAAGGCTAAAAGAGGAGAAACCAAAGATCAAGACTTTAAAAATGAAGTCAACGAGTTAGAAAATGATGAACAACTTTCTCGCCTAAGGAATCATAATCAAAGTTTGCATGTGCAAACTAAGAAGTTGAAGGATGAAAAAAAACACAACAAAAAAAAGTTAGATCAACTTGTTAGGGGAGACTCATTGGTCAATAAAGAAATAATGACCTAACTTGTTGAAATAGAGAAATCATCAGATGTAAATGTCCAAACCATGGAGAAAGGAACCAATATAGATCCAATCAACATAAAAAATCAACATGATGCAAACCCATTTGAACTAGGGATGTCTTTAGACGTTGTAGTACAAATAACATATACAAAGATTCTAACAAATCTGAGTATCTCTACTAATGCAATGATCAACAAGGTGACACAAGTATGCAAGGAAAACATACAACGAAAAGTGATACAAGAAAGAATACAATTATGATAAAAATGGATCATGTTACAAAGACACCTTATCAACATCCTACTCAAGAGCCAACATTGTAAGCAATCAATATATCAACATCACTCAAAACAAAAACAAGTGACCTATATTCCAAAGAATCGATGCTAGTACTTCCAAGTCTCATAATAAAAGTTCATCTTGGGAATCCTATAAGCGCAACCTTCCACAAAGGATTGAATTAAGGTAGTCAAACCCTCTTACAATTCAACAATTCTGCTCAGCGCTTAGAAGATCATATCACCTTGTACTGTCAACCACTACAACTACCAAAATAGAGAATCATGAGAACGCATTACAAGTCAAAACAAGAGACAAATCTTTCCATAAATATGTGACAAAGCATTTATAAAGGGGAAGGCAATGTAATGGACATGTGTGTGTGTGTATGTGTAAGTGTAATAATTAGTGAAGTGACACATGACCTAATTGATAAGAAATATAGCACAAGATATGATCAATAATTTGAAGGAAAAGGCTAACTAGCCAATCCATATTATATTCACACCAAAGCTACAAATATATGGTACAATGGGTGATGCCTCCTCATAGAAAGATTTGTTCTAGATCCTAACACCTTGTATGGTGACTAGGCTAGGAAATCTTAACTAACTCACTTAGTCGTCATTTGAAGATAAATCACTATTATCTTAAATGAATAATGAAATTAAAGGTGACATGAACACTTAGTAATTGGTAAGGTAAACCATATGCTAGCATTCTCCCCTAAATCACAGGTTTATATCTTTGTGTCAGCTAAGAAATAAAAATTAATGCAAAAGTTGATATATTGGATCTTTCAGAAGCCTCTGATCTAAGCTTCAATGAAAAAATTGTCTGAAAAAACCATCAAAACTGGATGTTGGATGGTTCACCTAGAATGAGCTAGAAAAGAGCTTAAATATGGAAGTGGACAACTGTCGATGTTTAAACATTTCCTAATTACTTGACATTATGATAATTTGCTAAGTAATTTAGCTAGAAGAAGTTGGTGTATTCTGCTAATTGGTGAACGTGTAGTATCACCACTCTAGTATTAGTGAATCACTGAAGTGCTTTTTGAATCTGGTGGTTTGGGATGACCACTAACTAATCAATACCATGTATCTAGTGGTTTGGGATGACCACTAAGCAATCGATACCATGTACCTAGTGGTTTGGGATGACCGCTAACCAATTTGACACTTTTAGGTGTTGAACAACATCCCAATGTATCCCAATTGATAATAAAGAGCTAAATTAGAGGAGCCCAAATTCCATGTTGGATCTTCCCAAATGTTGATTTGATGATGATTTGAAGTTCTAGATTCCATGTTGAAACTTCCTTGATTTGATTATAGACCAATTGTCTGATTTTGATTGATATGATTTGGAAACTTGAAGCTTGACTATCATTATCAATATTCCCCACTTTGTCAGTTGAAATGTGAGAAGTCACATGTTTTCATGTGGGTTACCCTCAACCAATTCATCATTGTATTAACAGTTTTTGGTGGACCACTAACCATTTTCACTTTATTGGGTGGTTTCAGTTTACAATAAACTAACTTCTCTAAGTAGTGTACCCCCCCTTTAAGTTGTAAGAGAGTACCATCAATGTACTCCCCCCTTTGAGGTGCAAGAGAGTACCATTCTCATTTCACTATTTGTTGCAAGATGTGTCTTTACTCGAGAGAGAATTCTTTGGTTAGGCCGATTTTTTTGCTTCGTCATTGATAACCATTGCCAAGGATTGATCCACCCATAATGAATCTTTAATCTTGCAGGTTTCTTCAATGTTGAACATCTATCTAAAGAATGGTTATGCTTGCTACAATGCTGACAAGGATGGAGATCAAAACATTGATCCTCCATGTTACCAACTCCTTGACAATGTTGGCACTTAGCATTCCGCTATTGAACTGGAATAGGTGAAGTTGAAAATTCTTGAAGCAATCTTACAATTTTGAAGTGAATTAGTTTGGAATAATCTGGAATATGAAAAGTTACTTCCTTATGATATCCAAGTCTTGTTCTTTGTTTGTTGTTTCTAATTTCTTCCCAAGGTCTAATAATGGGCTTGAAAAGAGTATGTTGAATTTGTTCATGAATAATTTCATCCTTGTTTGAAATTGCATTTGAAATTGGCTCACCAAGTTGATCTTGTGTTGATTGTTAATCATTATCAATTTAAAAAAGTGAGTTGTTTTGAATAAGGACTAGTTCAAAATGTTGAAGATTCTTTCGTTGGAGTTCATCACGAAGAAGTTAAATCTAGAGAAGTTCTACTTTGGCTTTTGAAACTTGCAAACAAGTTATAACATATTAAATAGTTGTTTTGTTGATTGTGATTGTGTTGTCGACAACTATGAGTATTAGAGTGTTCGGTAACTCTAATAATTCTAGACTTCGATCCATTTTTAAAGATAGAATGAGGCCTCCTTGTGCAAGTACGTTTTGATTACAATTGACTTGACAGTAAAGAGGGCTTCTTGCAACTCTGCCCTGCATACAATTCAATCACTCAACCAATTCAATGTAGACTCAGAATTACAATGACTCAATCAATTCTTAGGTGTTGGGTTTGTTATCCCCCATTCTTATGGATAATTAAGGAGATGATGTCTCAAGGCTCTCATGTTGTAGACATGGATTACCGAGAGGCATATGATCATGAAGGGGCTCCTATCATAGCACACATCACCATCCAATCGATGGCAATAACAGCTACCACACCCAGTTTGGCCCATAGAGACAACAAGTCTTGCTTCATGAGGTAACAAGTCTGATGTCGTGGTAAGTGTCATTTTAATATTTGGAGCATTTGAACATGTTGTTAACGATACTTTCTTGATTTTGAAAACATTTTCTTGGAAATTATGCTTTTTTCCCTATTTCACCTTGGTGAGTGTCATGGTTTCCTAGTAAGTGACCACCCTTAGGGAAAAAATTACTACTGGGGGGTCCCCTTGAAGGGTCATCTTATCATTCTCGCTCATACATGCCACCTTCCATCACTTAAACCCCTATGTTTCCCCATCTTTTAGGTCGTCGAGCCTGTTATCCCCTAGCCTAGGGATAACTAAGGAGATCACGTTTTGAGGCCCACATCTCCTAGACAAGGAGAAACGAGAGCCATATGACTTGAGCATGGCCCCAGAGGGCCCCTCTTTTCTTCAGTGCAGTCCACGTATCACCAACAATAGTATCCATCACACCATCCTGGTCCTGAGTAGTAGCGAGTCTTTCTCCATGAGGTAATGAATTCGGGTATCATGGTATGTATCACTCTAATTTTTGAAGCACTTGAATATGTTGTATTGAATCTTTCTTCATTTCATGATGTTTGCTTGGAAATTATGCTCTTTGCCTCATTCATACCTGGAAGGGTGACATGGTGCCCTAGTAAGTTGGTTTCCCTTTAGGACGGGTTGCTACTAGGTGGATCTGTGAAAAGTCATCGTTCGTCCCCTTCATACTTACCACTTTCCATCTTTATTCATTTCATATCCCCTATCCTTGTTTGGGCATTGGGATTGGCTACACTATGAAGGGTTGTACCTTACCTTGTGGGAAGAAGGGGCTAAAGGCCCAAAGGGTAAAAGTAGATAGCAAGATTTAAAAGCCAATTTTGAAACCTTCAAAATGCTTTGCCCAGGGATCCCCGAGAAAGCAGTGAAAAGATTTTCAATAAGAAAAGGGGACCCATAAGATAACATAAACACTCAAGGTACTAGTTGATGGATAGGAGGTATCATAACGAGCCAACCTATTATGACCTTGGGCATGTAGCGGTATGACACTACCACCTATCTGGTCACCAAGCCAGGGTAGTGGCTCTTGGTGGCATCGCCAAGAGAAAGGGAGTCTCATCACGAGCCAACCTTCTCATTTCCATGAAATGTTTGTGGATTACTTGTCACCTTTGGTCATCAAGTGAGGACAGTGGCCCTCAAATATTTCCTTGAAGAACAAGAGCAAAATATCAAAATAAATAAGCTAAGAGTAAAAGGCAATGAATTGGATAAGAAAACAATTGCATTGACGATAAGGTGCAACTTTCCCTCTACAAAGGCACCAAAGGCACCCACAGGTAAGACTTTACATTTCCCTGTTATCACATGCATCCCATGCCCAAATATTTACCCCATGCCACCTCATACATGTACATGAATTGGACTAGATGCCACTTGGGAAACACCCCAAACTTAAGAGAGGTTAGCCCAATAGGACACCTTGAGACCCTCTCCAAATCTAACTTGTCAAATTGCATAACGTCTTTGAGCATTTGTCTAGGTTAAGGGGGGTTTGATGCACATGTTTGGGTAATTTAATTATTGGATGTGATTTACATGCTATGATCCCTATGACTTATGAAACCCTCGAGGGCATACTTGTTGTTGTTGCAGGACCTTGCCCGATGGATAGGTACACATGAGGGAATGATTAGCTCAGACCTTCATGGGGGCTCAAAGCACACACATGGATGTTGAAACCCCAACCAGGGGTAAGAAGAGATTGAAAACTTGCACCGGGAGAAAGAAGCACGTTGCCTTTGGAGGCACCTTGGCAGACCTAGACCCAGGGGATATTGCTCCTACCACATGGACGTTAGCTCTTGAGGGCCCTGGATGTCATCATGGATACCCTAGACGTCATCAAGAATTGGTCTTGTCATCTTGGTTGAAATTTATGAGGCATTGACACATGTGGATAGGGTTTCAGGCCTTTGGAGGCCCAACGTTTTACCTTTCCTACCCAATGTTCCATACTTGGGGCTCAACGTCACCCTAGAGGGGCATGATGTCACCCCTGGAGTGATTCTTAGATGCAAATTAATTTTATTTTGTCTAGATTTAATTTGTGTAAAAAACTGGCCATGTTGGCCCAATAATTATGAACTGAAATTAATTTTAGGTTAAATTTTGTATAAATAAGCAGAAAGTGACATTCATTTTCATCACAACTTGTCCTTGGAGACAAGGAGGTCTGAAATTTGCGCCCTATTATGGTTATTGGCTAAAATAGTGAGGCACCACTCTTGTTTAAGGCTTATCTTTGCAACTTGGATCAAGTTTTGGAGTTTTATGGTGATCTTGCATGGTATATTCATGATTATTCTTGGTGCAAGTAAGTAGAATCTGCATTTTGTCATCTATTGAATGGTTTATTGTATGGTTTTATTTGCTCATACAACATTATGAAATTGCATGGTGTATTTAATACTTGAAGTAAGAAACTTAAGTTGCTACTTTCTTACTTTTTATTTGCCAAGCTTTCACTAGATTGATCTAGTAACTAGTGAAGCCTTAGAGCCCTAAAGTGCTAACACTCTAGAGGTTTGCATTTGGTTATTGTTGCACAAGTTTTACTCCATAAAAAGGCTAAGGAGAGCAAGGCGCTAGGGCCTAAATGTGCCTACACCCTAGCACTTTGTTTCTTGAGGTCAAAATCTAAGAGGACTTAAGTTGCTACTCCTCCTAGACGTTTTTCCCTCTTAGACTTTTGTGTATTATCATCAATTAGTAGCCTCAGAAGAAGCCGCCATATTTGACTCCATTACCCTAGAAAGGCACTAGTCATCCTCCTTTGACCTTTGACAAGGATCATCAACTTTCAAGCTCAATTCCCTACTTGATACGCTGCTAACCTTAACTAACTTGCTAACCTAACCTATAAATATTAACAACCAAGTTGTTGTTGTCATAATCACCACTACACCTATCATTTTGCAGCTTATATCAGCCTACTAACCATCTAAGTCATCCCAAAATTTGTATAAGGCAAGGTACTATCAATAAGTGTTAAAGCATGTATTTAATTTCCTTTCTAAAGTGCAAATTATGAAGTTGTTACCGATGTCATAGTTGTTGTTACATCCCCTGTTGTAGCCCCTAACATCCCTAAAATCATCCACAAAACCATTGAGCATTTGTACTTAGCTTGAACTATAATAATTGGATATTGAAGTAGTGTCTTATTGCTTTATTATAGTATTTTTCAGAAGTGGTTTCTATTGTTGTCATCATCATTAATTAATGGTCTTAGAAATGTTTGGACAACCATTTAAGCCATTTATTGACTTGTATTAATCTTGAAAATCGTGAGTGACAAAGTATTATCAAGTTTGCAAGACCTTTTATATCTTTTCTTGTCATCATAACTTGCAATTTTCAAGATACATTGCTGCTACTATAATCTCATCTTTATTGTATATCACTTGTTCTAGCAACACATAATTTGTCCAAGAAGTCACCGATTATAATCGTTGATATCATTGTTACTACTAACGTTTGATGTTTCATTGGTAAAGGGCAGGTACAAACCTACTTTCACTTTCCCTTGTCCCTTTAAACTTTACCCAAGTGACGTCTTCTGTTTAGTGACCTAGAGAGAGGGGTGGGTTTTCACCGTGTCTTTCTGCCTTTCATCAACTAACTAGGTTCTGTGACGTTTCCCTTGGAGTGAGGTTTTCCTCCTCCTAAAGAGAAAGAGGTACCCTATTGGGGTGATAGTGATAGGGATACCTTTGTGTTACATCAATCTAAGCCTACTTTCCTTTAGGCTTTGGGTAAGTATAGATTGCGCGATAACATTTTTGGCGTCGTTGCCAGGGAATATCAAGTCAATTTTCCTCGAACGACACTTTTTTGGTAAGCCTTTTTCTCAAATCCTTTCACTTTTCAAAGCTTACCTAGCGACTCCACTGAGGGTGATTCCCTATTTTTCCTTTGATAATGCCTAGAAGGATTATTTGGTGACTCCACTAATGATTAAGCCAAACATGGCTTCTGAATGGGACCTGGGTAATTTTAAACCCTTGGATATGAGTGAAATACCGAGGTATCCTTGACAAATGCCTCCAGGGTATGTAAAATGGCTCCCTAAATTCACTAGTGATGATGAGGTTAGAGTCGAAGACCACATGAGAAACTTCTGGGCCTTTCTAAAACTCCATCCTATCAGTGATGATGCTAAAGATATAGCAATGAAACTTTTCTCTACCACTCTTCATGGCAATGCTAGGAAATGGTATGATGATCTCCCTGATGCTAACATCACATCTATGGACCAGTTAAAATAAACCGTTCTTGAGAAATGGGGTATTAAATTAGAAGATATCCACATGCTAATAAAAAGGCTCGAATACATGAAACAAACTAAGAACGAGACTGTCAAGGAATTCCATACCAGGTTTGAGAATTTGCTACAACAAATTCCTAGGAATCATCATCCTGAAGACAAGTACCTCATTTACCTCTATACCAATGCACTCTTAGTGAAATTAGGATTTATCCTCAGTGAAAAAGGGCCAAGAAGAATCCAAGAATTATATCACATGGCTATACAAATCGAGGCAAATATCTCTTTGTTCAAGGGAGAACAACTCTTTACTCCATAAATCAAAGTTGATGACCCCAAAGATACCTCAGATACTCTTAGTCTGGAGAGATTAACTTCCCTTAAGATCTTCATTAGTAAATTCCAGGAAAGATGGGAACAAGTCATCGACCAACAAGAGGTTGAGGAGAGGGATCCTAATGAAGGTTACCAATCCCATGAGGAAGAGAAAGAATTTACTCATGCTTTTACCGAGGATAATGAAGACCTGGTTGAAGAGCGAGAGTCAGAAGATATCAAACATGATGATGAAGTATTTGTTGGATCATGTTGTCATTGATGCCAATGGTTTGATTGATTGATGTCAAGTGATTGATTGATGTCAAAGGATTGATTGATTGATGATTTATGTAATATAATATGTATTGTCCTTGATGAGAATGCATAGATGAAGATG
>ML799431.1:14414-36323 GCA_009831015.1 Picea engelmannii
ATAAGTATGAATATGTGATGTAAATGGACCTACAGGAAGAGGTCAATGAATGTGAATAATATTTTGAATTTATTGCAGGACTGCTGAGAGGGGATGTGCAGAAAAGAGACCACGATGGCGGTGGAAGGCTCCTGAAAAGGTGGGGTTAACTTCCACCCTGAATGAATACCGTATTTGGACTCCACTAGCCCGGAGAAACAAAAGCGGCTCGCTGGCCCCCAAATTTAATGTCTCGCAGGCTGGTAGGCGGGCGGCTTGATGAGGGATGGGATGGTGAACCACCCATCCGTAGAGCTGTCAGGCCTGATCGACGCGAAGGTAATCGTGCCACACGCAACCTCGCGAGAGGATAAGGCGTATGGTAGAAGCGATGGAAGGGGGCAGACGCGAGGGGAACTCTGGCAAATTTTTACGCAGAGTGAGTGATAGCAGAGCGGAAGGATTGCAACCTTCGCTCTTGGTCACTGGCAGATAGAGAGACGCAGGTCTCAGAATATAGTGGTCTCATCTCGGGGGTGGCTAGTGGTAAATCCGTTGAGAGTCGCTGAGCCTACGGTTGGGTGGAAACGAGCACCCCTCTCAGCCGTTGCACCCATTTCTGAAAGCAATTCTGATAAGTGTTTTGTTTACATTTTTCCTCTTAAAATTCATAGAATGATACATATATGTATATGCTCATAGACATGTGAAATTGTGAACGATTTCAGTGTAAGAATGTCTATGCAGTGTTTTGATAAGAGTTTATAGACATATGCTCATAACAGAGGAAGCCATGCATGATTTAAGTGGATAAATGAATCTAATTATAGGTTGAATTAAGTTAGGTTTTTAGCCCGTTCTCGGAAATTTTCTTTCCATTACCCGTCTCCAGGGATGCCCGGTATCGATCTCTTCACAGAGATTTCCTCCCTAGATAGGTTCACCAAGAACCTAGAAAAAGGACTTGAGTGGGCAAGTTTTAATAACCCTGTACAGGGAGGAATGAACCCCCTTAAGGTTTTGAGGTAGTAGCGTAGGGATGAGTAAGAGATCGACGGATGAGATCCTGTCGGAAGACCCATGATCATTCATGACCATCAGATTGACGGAAGTAGTAAGAGCGTCATACCTCTTGTTTCTTTTCCACCCATCTTCGTGAATAGCGAGGAAATTGGGATCGTAGGTTCCCTAAGGTCCATGAGAACATTTGGACCGTTCATCTATCCACATCCACGAAGTAGTGGAAGAGTGCGCATGGTGGAATAGATCTGATTCGTCAGATCTTGAGTAGACACACGTCAACCGTTGGATCGAGAGAAGACGCGTGGGGGTTAAGCCTCAGGAGGAGTGCAGAGAAGGAGAAGTGATCTGAGCCGTCAGATCAGAAGCAGAGATCCCGTCAGCCGTCAAATCTGCGGAAGCTACACGAGGTTTAGTCATCGGGATATTGGCCATCGGGAAATCGGAGTTCTCGAGGACAAGAGAACTGAGACATCGAAAGTCTCGAAATCCTGGAGGAATCGGGACCGTCCATCTGGAAGGAGGCGTGTCGGAGATCCAGAGTGAGTCGGCATAGTGGCCATCGGAAAATCAGAGTTCTCGAGGACAAGAGAACTGAGACATCGAAAGTCTCGAAATCCTGGAGGAATCGGGACCGTCCATCTGGAATGACGCGTGGCAAAGGATCGGGCGCTGTCAACACTTTAGACATCGGGAAATCGGAGGTGTCGAGGTCATGAGAATCGGGGCTTCAAAAGTCTCGAAATCTCGAGAGTTAATCTGAGCCATCCATCTGGAAGGACGTGTGGAAAAGGATCGGGCGCCGTCGGCACTTTGTTCATCGGGAAATCGAGAATCCCATGTACAAGTGATTTGTGCACTTTGATATCACGATCCGCAAAAACCCCGATCAGTGGGGGCCAACTGTCAGCACAGTAGAGAAGGAGGATAGTGGCGTAGTGGAGGCCAACTGTCAGTGTAACGGAGCATCGGGATTTGTACGATCGGGAATCCCTTAGGTGTATGCATTGAGGCATCACAAACCCCATAGCCCTGATGGGATAAGGTGGTAATCACGGGGGTTGGTCACATGGACCATTGCATAACCGGAAGGGGCTAGAGCTCAGAAAAGGAGCGCATCGGGGATCGTCATATCACGAGTCTCGTGGACATGCGCACATTGACATCATAAACTCTGTAGCCCCGACGGGGTAAGGTAATAGTCGCGGGTGATGGTCGTACGGACCAGGGGCCTAGCTAGGGAGAGCTAAGTCCAGGGAAGGAGCTCATCGCAAATTGGGGATTCGAGAGAGTAGGGACTCTCGACAGCGGAAAGTCTGAAACCCCGAATCCCGATATTGAATCGTGGATTGGCAGTTCGCTAATGCAAGTTTATGGAGAATTCGCATTAGTGAGAAATTAACCCAAAAATTTTGATTTATGTTAGTGGGTGTGTTACAATGTTCCTTGCTTGCACAATTTTATATCATTCATTCATATTTATCTAATCTTAGTATCAAAATTTTCTAAAGAGAAATTAAAACCATCCACCTGACTAGTCTTACAGATATATTCATTTATGTCTTCATACTAGGAAACCTTATAACACATTCAATCCATGCACTCAAGCATATACTTACATACATGGATATTCAACGTCCAATCTCACTGTTTGCACCCCTTTTTCCATGTCATTCACACAAATTGGCATTTCAAATTTCCATACCATTCCTCCCTCGGATCATACAATCATTAATATGACAAGTTCCATAGGGACACTAATAATTATGTTGCCCTTTTTTTCATGGAAACAACCAACAAGAAACCACTCTTTCCCAACTGCTATGAAAGCATCCCCCCATTCAAAAAATATGAATAGGTAATTACACATTACCCAAGGAAGTGAGATAAATATTCTAGTTTCTCTTCCTACCTCAAACCATTCATGGTCAAAATACCTCTACCAAGGAAATCCTTTCCCAGATTCCCTCTCACTACTAATTGAGTATACGAGCCATACCCATATGGCCATCATCCATCTCTAGATGTTATCCCATTGGAAATATGAAATGTCCAAGCATTTTCTTTACCATATTCTGGATCAACTCCTTCATTGATCCATTACAATTTTAATCTCATAGGATTATATGTAAACACCATTATCAACATTTTATTCATGTTTCTAGCTTTCCCGCTAATACCAAATCATCCTCAACTAAAAGTTCCATCAAAAAACCATACCATACAACCCACCACATGTTATAATATGTCTATTTGCATGTTCATAAATGCTTACTCGTGTCAATAGGTCATAAATGCTTACTCGTGTCAATAGGTGTTTACACATTTTGTACAGTCATGAGCTCATCACTAGCTCATATGTTCTTGTCATCTCACCTCTTTTGTGAGGACTATCATTATTTCACATAACTCCTTTTTATTTGATTAACTAGGTTATCTTAGCTACATGCTTCATTCATTACAGGTCAAGTAACTAACCTTACAAATTTTTCCATCAATCCTCTAATCATGAAGAAACTACACATATATGGTTTAGTATTTTATTTCAGCAATAATTATTACTGCCAGGGATCCTATAAATCCATACTAAATTCCTTTAACCACACAGAATTTTCCATAAGGGTCTTAGCCCTTATAAAAACAACCGTTACAAATTCTAGAGGCTCTAGTTGCTCAAGCAGATAAACAACATTACACTTAAATAAAACAACTCAACCCATCCATTCTTTGGGCTCATGCATCTCTATAAAAAAAAAATCCATTCACATTCATCCACTAATGCTTATCATCATATTCTCAATTATGTAAGATTAGCTATCAATCCATCAAGAAACAACCATTATTTTGTCACAAGAAAATCCAAAAATAAGATTTCAATCTGTAGTCCTTCCTCTCAAGGAACTTGTGCAGATAATAAACAAATTTTGATGCAGAGAAAATTTTTCTAACAGGATCATCTTGGCCTTTTTATACCAATCCTATGACTGATTTCTAGCCCATCCAGGCCTAGTGTTTGAAATCTGCTTTGATACCACTTTGTAAGACACCGAACCCCCCTAAGTACCTTTTTAAGGGATGAGGTGTTAAAATTTATCTTTCCCTCAATCATCTCAAAGCCTCAACTCGAGGCACTGTCATCTTCTATTCATCAATATTTTTCCAACCACTATTTCCATGCTAAAAAATGATCTCTGGATCAAAAGTTACAACCCTTTAAAGTTCATGGAATTTATTACATCAGTCCCACCTTATTGATGTGTGGCATCCACGTGGCGCCCTATCACTTACGCCATCTAATGTGGCTATGATGTGGCACATGCCACTTGTCCCATTAGTCCTCGATCACTAAATCAATATCCTACGCCAGCTCTTGCTATTATATCAATTATCTGTAGCACTTCAGAATAGTACTTGTCGGAGTGTCAGGTTACTCTGCTTCGGAAACCACTCCGACAACATACTCCGACCATGCATAGTATGCTAGATCGGATGGTCCTCAGGTTCGAATAACAACGACCCTGATTAATTCATAGTATCTTACTAGAACGATGGTTAACTCCCTTCTCCTCGTTCCCAGGTTAAGAAAACAGGTGGGACCTACAATGAATAGACGAATGAGATTAAATCTCACATCTTGTCTAGTATACGACCTAGATCACCTCTTGGGTCCCTTCATCGAAGTCCTCTACCAACCCCGTACTCTGACATCCTGAATGTAGTACCCTCTGATCGACAGTGGAGATTCGTCAACCCTTAGATCTAACAGTCGGAAATCAATGGCGATTGTTGTAATATAGGGAAAAGTAGGGAATGTTACCAGTAGTCCATCACATAAGCAATAAATTAATATAGGTTACATACACATATGTAAATACATACAAAAACTAGTAATATCCCAAGAAACATTATTTTATTATTATTCTATATATATATATATATATATATATATATATATATATATATATATCACAAAAGAGACACTTTCCTTGATACATGATCATCTATTTATACATACATGTTCGGTTACTAGGCAGTTGTAACTACTTAACCACTTGGGTATGTCTACTTAACAGATACTATGACCGAATTTCCATTCCAACTTCAACAGTTGACCGACTAACTCTTAGTTGATTGTCAGGTCTAGTCAGCAGAATCAACTATCCCTTACAACATCTCTATTGGTTCTTGAGCTTGATTATCTTCCTGATTCATAGGTTTGTTTCAGCCATGCTTTGACCCCATTCCCTAATGGGGGATTGTGGGGGGGATTTCCCCTCCCTCCACAACTGTCGCCAAGGGGCTCCAGGGGGGGCGATGACAATTTTTGTAGCGCCCCCATGGAGGGGCATTCAAGAGAAGTCCCCCCAAAGTGAAATATTGGGAAACATTGCCTTGTAAAATATTTTAATTTTGTAGTCAATATGGATAGTTCATTATAAAGTCGCAAATCTAATGACAAAAGTTATTTTTAGGTATTTTTCCCTAGAAGGAAACCCTCTTTATGAGGTAATTGTATTGCGGCTATGTATGTGTGTGATTATTGTATTATGAGAGACGATATTGTGAGAGAAAGAAGAGGAAGTTACAATGGTTGAGCTATAGGTTGTATCCATTTGTTTTGTTGGATAATAAAAAGGAAGGAATTGAAAATTTCTTCGGTGGACGTAGCCCACACTCGGTGAACCACGTATATATGTGTCTCTATTGTATCGTGTATCTTCTATGTTTTATTTCCACATTTGTTTTATTTTATTGCTCCGCGATCCTAATTTTCTAACAACTAGTATCAAAGCGAAAGGTAACTTGCAGGAAATAAAGAGGGTTCTTGGTTTGAGTGGGAGAAATGGGGGAAGATGAAAAGTTTAGGGTTGAGAAATTTAATGACCAAAACTACCAGTTATGGAAGATTATTTATATCAGAAGGATCTATTCCTACCAATGGGTGGAATAACAAATAAGATTACGGCCATGAAGGACAAAGAATGGGAGGTTCTAGACAGAAAGGAACTCAGAATGATATGGCTGAGCTTGGAAACATCGGTGGCTTTCATTATTTCAAAAGAAAATACAATGAAGGAACTAATGGATGCATTGGATAAACTATATGAAAAACCCTCGGCATCCAATAAGGTATTTCTAATGAAGTGATTATTTAATATGAAGATATCAGAAGGTATTTTGCATACCATTTAAATGAATTTAATACAGTTACTAATCATCTAAGTTCTATAAAAGTGGACTTTGATGATGAGGTTAGGTTTCTTCTAATGCCGTGCTCATTTCCAGAAGCTAGAATGGCTTGGTAATGGTTGTAAGTAACTCTATCTTTGGTTAAATCTCTCTAAAGTTTGATGATGTTGTTGGTGTTATCCTTAGCAAGGAAATGCGACGGAAAAGCACTAGTGAGACATCAGGTAATGCAGTGACTGTGGATAATAGGGGAAGACAAAAAGATAGAGGAGTTGAGTTTTGGAACAATAGTGTCTACGGTTGTGTGGAACATCCTTGGTCTGCAGCCAATTGGTGTCTTCTTTAATAAAAGATAAGTTCTGTCTATTATGGTTTATTTCACTTGTGTATTTATTTTCGTTGCGTATCAATGATTTTATCTGATATTTGTACTTATAATATGCATGCTTGCTAGTTAATGATGTGCATGGTATATTTTGCATGTATTTTATGTTGTAGTATGAATACTAATCGTGGCATGTATGTATTTCAAGATTCTTTATTAATTAATTGATTATTAGAGTTTTAAAATCCACCAAGAGGTGTGTCCTTGGTGTGGCATGCTCGACTTGTGGGAGGTTGGGTATGTTTCATAGCAGAGTTATAGTGGCGTTTCCTAGCTCGGGTGGTTGGGTACGTTACAAATGGGTATCAAAGCTTCTGGTTCAAACAACAGACTGTTACAGGCCAGAACAAGTGAGAATCGGGAATATTCGTTGTCACAACTTTATGTATATCTGTGCGAATCGAGAATATTCGTTGTCACAAATTTATGTATATTTGTGCAAATTTGGGGGAAAACGGTGGAAGTGTTTGAGTGAAATCCCCCAAATTCGTGAACGAATGTGAGTTTGAATGATTCTGGGATTGTCTAAGAAGTTAATGGACTCAATATGCATATTTGTGGAGCCGAATTTGACTTCGAAGGTCAAAAAAAAAAATTGAATTTTAATGACCGCTCTAATGTTGGGCAAAGTTTGGCGAAATTACCAAATCGCCAGCTAGGATTGGTTCAACGATTTGAAAAAATGAGGAACATCGAAGGTTCCTATTTGTTTTGGGGAGTTGGAGATAATCAATGGTCAAGATCATCTTGGTCGGGAGATCAACGACCGAGATTCACTTGTGATGTTGTCAACAATTCTAAGTGTGGAAGTTCGCCAACAAAAATTGTTGATAGTCGATGGTTGGGGATCAATGAGTTGGGTGAAGGGTTGAATATCAACCAAGTAAAATCACTGACGGTCGATGGCCGGGGATCGGTGAGTTGGGTGAAGGGTTGAAGATCAGCCAAGGAAAATCGTCGACGACCGATGGTCGGGGATCGATGAGTTGGGTGAAGGGCTGAAGTTCGACCAAAGAAAATCTCTGATAGTTGATGATCGACGGTCGGGGATTGAAAAAAAACCTATGAATTCACAAACTTCGAAGTAAATATGGATTGTTCATGTTTAAGGACATGTGTCGCAAATCATCCTATTCGAGGATTCGACGTTCGGGGGTTTTTTGGTGTAGTGTGGAGAAATCTCCCGAAGTTCCGAAGTCCCGAATTTGTGAGGCACTAGAGTGACGTGGCATGTTGACGTCACCTAAGGTGACATGTAAAAACTTTATGATCACCACGTGTCACTATGTTTCATTCTTTTCAAAGAAAGTTTTTACCAGTTAGTATATGACATGTGTCACTCGTCAGATAGGGCCACGTGTTTGTGCCTTATTTTCTGCCACATAACACCCCCTTAGTGCTTAGTTTGCTAGTTCAGTGTTCTGAAGGAACAAAGTGTGATGAAGGTGATACCCCTGAAGCTCCAAAGAGAGGAGTAAATCCTCACCGTTGATCGGGAGAGGACACGTGGCAGTAGATCACATAGTCCGAAGACTTGGCACTCCATAGGATTCAAGGAATAAGCAGTTGGGGTCAAGGAATATTGAAAGTCAGATTCCATCTCAGACATTTATTATAGTACATATGCGGCGAAAGATCCCAAAGTCCAAATACTTGGTACTCCGAAGGATTTGAGTTGCAGTTTGCTTGAGTCGAGAACTCCCAAAGGCAGGAATTAATCTCCACCATTTATCGGGAGGTGATACATGGAGGAAGGAGAGGACCTTCGGTATTTTGGCACTCTAGGAGATATGTGGAGAGGTGCTTGGGAAATCCTCGAAGCCCAGATATGCAAAGGAAATTCAACCGTTGAGTGGGACAGGATACGTGGCAACAGATCCTGCAGTTTGGAGACTCGACACTCCGGAAGAGTTGAAAGTGTTGATAGTCCGAAACTCCTGAAGTCTGGTGTCCCAGATCTCTTGTTGACCGTCGATCTCAGCCCTCAATCGATTTTAAACCACACGATCTTGGATATAGTAGTTCTAACACAAAAAAGTGCTAGGAAGGATTTGGCCTATGGTTTCGAATCGTGGTCACTTGGGAAAGTGGTTTGAAGGAATCGCTTATCAAGAATTGATTTCTGTATTAGATCAGGGATAACATGGAAGTCCTATTTATATATAATTTCTCATGATTTGAACAAAATAAGGACCTGTAGCATTATTGACAAAAAAAAATTAACATATGCTTCATTCTAACAAAATGGTCACTTGTACATTTTATAGAATTAATGGATATAGACATATCGACTCAGAATGCATATTGAATAAATGGAAGAAGGCGAGGGAGCCTTCAACCATGATAACGAGCCTGAAGGCTAGAATACCAGAATTGGAAATGCAGAGATAGAATCCAATGGACGTAAAGGTTGGGGGAGAAAGAAACATTGCTAGAAACTGTGAAGATCCTTAAAATATAAGTGTAGATCTACAAGGAAGACAATGAGAGGCCGATGAGAGAGAAAATTAAGATAAATGCTCGGGTGTTGCAGAGCTTAAATCATTTGCAAGATCAATCCAACAATGTCTCAAAGAAAGAGGAAGAAGGAAGGTATCATGAAAGAAGAGATGATCATGGGAAAATGGGTTATTCTAGAAGTGCTAGCAAAGCTCATAGACACCATTCACCTCCTCACTCAATAAGAAAGTTTTATGCATTTGAATATTCCTTAAGAAGTCCATAGGTGTCTCCTTATAGGCACCAAAGAAGGAGACATGAGGTGGACAATTTTCAAGGAGATATGAGGAAGCTCAAGCCACCATCCTTTGATGGTGAAAGATAAAGGGAAGACGATGTTGAAGCATGGCTTCTTGGAATCAGGAGATATTTACAATTTCAGAACTATTCATCCAATCTAGAAGCCATAATTTCCACCTACCATTTACATGGGAAAGTTGTTATGCGGTGGGATCAAGTGAACAAGGTTGTGCATGCTAATGAGAATAGGATCACTTGGAAGCAATTTAATAAGTATTTCCAAAAGGAGTACCTCTCAGAGCATTTTTATGACAAGAAAATGTAGGATTTATTTGAACTCAGGCTAGGAAGCATGTCCATGGAAGAATATGAGAATAAATTCTTGGGGTTGTTAAAGTATGTAGGGTTTATAAACGATGAAAAGGTGAAAATACAAAGGTTTTTTAGTGGATTTCCAGCCTTTTATAAAGAAAAGATTCGGTATGATGAGCCTAAGACCTTGACTGAGGCTATTAGAAAGGATAAATACCTATATGAGCAAGGCCATGGAAGAGAGTCCATGCATAAATCTTGGAAGGACAAGAAGAAGGAAAAGTTTGATTAGAGAAGGAAGGGATTCAAACCTCCTTTCAATAGAAATGATCCTAATAAAAATCAACAAGACCAGTATGCTAAGCTTGAATCCAAGGAAGAAGACTCCTTGGGAAAAAGGGGAAGACCACCAATCCAATCTTGGGGATGCAAAGAAGATCACTTATAAAGGGATTTCCCACACAGAAAGGACAAAGTGAATATTGTGCACAACATCCAAGAGGATACAATAGTCAAATACATGAGAATGATTTATGCAGCCTTAGATGATTGACAAGCAGAATACCAATCCAACATGATCGAGGTGGAAGGTAAGATCATTAATCATCATGTTCTTATTTTAATTGATTCATGAGAAAGTCATTGTTACATTGATCCTAAGATAGTGGATATATTACATTTGAAGAAAAGTAAGCTTGGTAAATCAAGTTTGGTTCAACTAGCCACTAGAACCAAAAGGAGAATCCATGATATGGTCAAAAGTTGTTCCATAAGCTTTAATGGTGTGAACACTAGTGTTGATTTGAATATATAACCATTGGGATCTTATGATATTCTAATTGGAATGTATTGGTTGGACAAGCATCATGTTGTCCTAGATTGTCATAGCAAGAATTTTACATGTCTTGATGGGGATGGAAAACAGAGCATTGTGAAAGGAGTTCCAAGAACCATCTCTATAAGGGAGATTCCAGCCCTACATCTAAAGAGATGTTTCAGAAAAGGGTGCCAGTTGTATGCAACCCATGCAGAGGAGCCAAAAAAGAAAAAGGGGCCAAGCCTTGAAGATTTCTCAGTACTACAAGAATTCAAGGATGTATTCCAAGAAATACCATAGTTGCCACCAAAAAGGGAAATAGATTTCTATATTGAATTAGTGCGAGGAGTTTCCCTAGTGTCAAAAACACCTTATAGAATGAGCACACCATAGTTAAAAGAATTACAAATGTATTTGGAGGAGCTATTGAATAAAGGGTACATACGCCCAATCATTTCACCTTGGGGAGCACCCATACTTTTTGTCAAAAATAAAGATGGAACCTTGAGGTTGTGTATTGACTTTCGACAACTGAATAAGTATAAAATAAAGAAAATGTATATGTTACCCAGAATTGATGACCTCTTTGATTAGCTAAGAGGGGAAAATATATTCTCCAAGATAGACTTGAGATTGGGATACCATCATGTAAAAATCAAAGAAGAAGACATCCCTAAGACAACTTTTAGAACCAGGTATGGGCATTATGAATTTGTAGTGGTGCCATTTGGACTGACCAATGCACCAATTGTCTTTATGTGCTTAATGAATGGAATATTCAGAAATTATTTGGATATGTTTTTCATTGTGTTCCTAGATGACATACTTGTCTATTCCAAGTATGAACAGGAACATGAACATCACCTAAGATTGGTATTGCAAGTGTTGAGGGAACATTAGTTGTATTCCAAGATGAGTAAGTGTTCTTTTTATCAAGGACAAATCTATTACTTGGGGCACATTCTTTCGGAGCAGGGTATAGTAGTGGATCCTAACAAGATTGAAGCCATTAGAGGATGGCCAACACCCAGGAATATTTCAGAAGTCAGATCTTTCATGGGGTTAGATGGTTACTACAGAATATTTATAGCAGGGTTCTCTAAGATTTCTCATCCCATCACTTCTTTGAAAAAGAAGGGAATTAAATTTGAATGGACAACAAAATGTGAATAAAATTTTAATTCGCTGAAGGAATTACTTACTAGTGCACCTATTTTGAAAATTGCTGACCCAGATGAGAATTTTGTGGTATGTACAGATGCATGCAAGGAAGGACTTGGTGGAGTCTTCACTCAAAATAGACAAGTCATAAGTTATGAGTCCAAAAATCTTAAGTAACATGAGAGGAATTATGCCACACATGATTTGGAGCTTGTTTCCATTGTTCACACATTGAATATGTGGAGGCATTATCTCATGGGAAAGAGATTTGAATTAAGAAAAGACCATAGTGGTCTGAAGTATCTTTTGTATCAACCAACTTTGAATGCTAGGAAAAAAAAAATGGCTGGAATTTTTAAGTGAATACGACTTTGATATCAAGCATATCAAGGGAAAAGAAAATAAGTTGTCGATGCACTTAGTAGAAGAGTGCATCTCATGCATACTACAACTGTCAGTATGCATCGGTCGGACATGAAGAGAAGAATTTTAGATGTTGTTGTTATAGATCAACATTACCAATAGGTAAAGGAAATCTTACAACAAGGATATGTATAATAGAAAATGAAAGAGTATGAGATGAAGGAAGATGGATTACTTATGCACAAAAATAGAATTTATGTTCCTAGTTCTGAAGAAATTAGGAATTTGGTATTAAAAAAAATGCATAATGTTCCATATGTTGGACAGCCTAGTTACCAGAAAACAATTACATCAATAAGAAGCCAATTCTTTTGGGCGGGAATGAAACATGAACTTTTTTATTACATATCCAGATGTATGGAATATCAGAGAGTGAAGGCTGAGCATAGACACCCAACGGGTTTGCTACAACCATTACCAATTCCAGAGAAGAAATAGCAAGTGATAACCATTGAATTTATAACTAAATTTCCCAGGACAACAAGGCAACACAATTCAATCGTGGTAGTGGTTGATAAATTGGCAAAGGCTGCTAATTTTGTTCCTATAAAAAAACCTCATACAACAACTAATATTGCAAAAATTTACATGAAGGAAATTGCCAGGTTGCATGGGATAACTAGGACAATTATATCAGACAGAGACACAAAGTTTACTTCAAATTTATGGAAGGTATTATTTAAAGGATTTGGTACAAATCTGAACTTTAGCATAACATACCATCCGCAGTCATATGGATAGATAAAGAGAGTCAGCCGAGTAATCGAAGATATGCTGAGAATGTATGTGATAGATAAGCGATCTAAGTGGGCAGATTACTTGCACTTGGTTGAGTTTTCCTACAATAATGGGTATCAAGCTTCATTGAAGATAGGCCCATTTGAATCCTTGTATGGTAGGAAATGCAGTACTCCAGTAATCTGGGACAACCCAATAGATAGAGTGTTACTTGGGCCAAAGTTGATCAAGGAGATGAAAGACCATATGCTTAAGATTAAGAAGAATTTAAAGCCAACTCAGGATAGACAGAAAGTATATGCAAATAAGAATAAGACAACAAGAGAATTTAAAGTGGGAGAGCATGTGTTGTTGAAAGTAAATCCCAAGAAGATCTCTTTGAATTTAAGCAGTTGTACAAAGTTGGTAGCAAGATACTTGGTCCATTTGATATATTGGACATAATAGGGCCAGTTACATACATGCTTGCATTGCCTGTTTCCATGAAAGTGAATTATGTATTTCATGTCTCTTTGCTAAAGAAATGTGTACATGATCCTAACCATGTTGTTGATTGGAATCTGATTCAGGTAGAGATAGAGGGAGACTTTCAAGTCCATCCAGTGCAAATACTGGACAAAAAATTCAAAATGCTATGGAGTCGAGTTATAGAGCTGATAAAAGTTTAGTGGAACTGCTACAGTCCTAAATATGCTACCTAGGAGCATGAATATTCCATGTGGGAAGAGTACCTGCAACTTTTTGAATAAATTTTGAGATTTTGATCTATGTTTTGTATATGCATCGAGGACAGTGCCAAAATGGGTATGTAACACCCCAGGTTTTGAGCCCCCTTATCAAATAATGTATTGTTACATTGCTGAGAGGCCAGAGTGCCCAAAAAATTAGAAAATTCCATTGTTCTTAAGAAATGTAATGTTTTGGATCATTATTAATAATAAATACATTGTTGGGTGCTAGACGGACAAAGACTAGATTTATAGGGGGATATGATTCCACAAGAGAGGGGGCTTGAGGGGCTAAGTGTTTATTTCACTTCTTTAATTACCCATTTTGTGTAATGGGGGGAGGGGGGGGGGAATAAGTTATGTGAGCTCTTGGGGGAAGGCCAAGAGGTTCTTGATCCCCATGAATTTCAAAAACCCGTCCCTAGTTTGTGTAAGGGGTTCTCTCGTTGGAAAATTCTCTCATTCATTTTATTCATTCGTTTACTCTCATTCTCGTCCCCATTCTGGTGTTGTTTTTTGTCGTTTCACACACCTATTACCCCAATGTGTCCACTATTCATCCTCTCTCATGGATTCTTTACTCCATTCATTCATTCAGTCACTCACCTTTCCTCATTTTTGTGTCTTGGCTTGGGAAAGGAAGATATTCTACCGAAGAATAGCCATGATTGTTGGTTGTAGAGATGGCAAGTGTAATTCAGCCATGATTGGAGTCCTACATGTATGAGATGATTGTCATGTGTTCATATTGATCACAGCTGTGAGTCCTAAGAGTCCCATAATGGATATTTTGGACCAGCAGCACTAGAGCCCTAGAAGGAGAGGGACTGTGTGGCAGAGAAGGGTGGAGGTCCATTCTCTTGGGTGGTTCAGGCTGGGTATAATAGAGTTGGGTACTTGGATTTCTGTGAGTGTTGGAGAAGCCTTTGAGATCTTGAGTGATGATTGGTTTGGGAAGCCAAGTAACACTCTAGAACGATCCTTGTGGATTCATAGCCCTAGCTCGGGGGTGACATTGTTGTTGAGTTTTGGAACAAAAGTGTCTACGGTTGGGTGGAACATCCTTGGTGTACAAGTTGTTGGTGTCTTCTTTTATAAAAGATAAGTGCTCTCTATTATGGTTTATTTCACTTTTGTATATATCTCCAGTGTGTATCAATGATTTTATATGAGATTTGTACTTATAATATGCATGCTTGCTAGTTAATGTTGTGCATGGTATATTGTGCATGTCTTTTATGTTGCAGTATGAATCTTGATCATTGCATGTATGTATTTCATGCTTCTTTATTAATTAATTGATTATCAAAGTTTCAAAATCAGCCAAGAGGTGTGTCCTTGGTGTGGCATTCCCGACTTGTGGGAGGTTAGGTATGTTTCATAGCATAATTGTAGTGGCATTTCCCATCTCGGGTAGCTGGGTACATTACACAATATTATGTATTATTTATTGTGTTTATTCTAACATACCAATGCTTACATCTCTCAAAATATCTTTGGCCCAAGTCCAATGTGTTATTCTCATTCTTGAATCTCTCATAAAATTATGTTTGTGTCATATCAAGAAAGTGTTTAATGTGAGGTTCATGGTACCTACAAACCCTACTCAATTTTAGTGCATCCTTGTGGTCGGAATAAAGTCTAATGTTCTCATGCCAAAAATTATGCACTAATCTCTTAACTACTTCAATTAACTTCATGTTTAAATGAAGTAGTCTACTAGTGAAATCCCACATGTCTCTTTGGCATGTTGTGTCAAGGTTGTCTCTTCTAATACAATACTTTCAAAATGTTTTGACAATTAATTTAACAAGATGAGGTGTATCTTAGATAAAATTATATTTTCTTGTGATATTTTTATCAATTGATTGTGACAATATATGACATGCTACATTATGGCCTTTCCAATAAGTTTTCTTACCAATTGTATGAAAATCATCCACAGATTTGAACAATATAATTTCTTGTTTCTAAACTTTTTATTGTTTTAATGTCTAAAATTTTCTTAACAATCAATCAACCTCTAGACTCTAACAAAGATAAAAATAATTGAAATCTAACTGTATTAGTTTTAATCAAAATATTCTTTGTTAATTATGTATGATTGGCATAAATAGTTCATTTAGATACCTTACCTTCAAGGAATACTAGGCCACTTTCATCCACCAAGATTCGTTTAGGAGTTCTTTGGCACACACTACTCAATTAGGTAAGGATGATGGACTTGTATTCTTGAACTCTTCACCATTCCATTGTTTCATTTCCCCAAGAGTTTGTATCCCTCCATCTCTCGTGGTTCAAAATTGGGAGTATAGTGGACATGCTCATTACTAGTTTGAGGAATGTTTAATTGTTCAAAAATAGGTTGCACCATGGGAACCTCTTCACAAGAAGGTTGTGCACCAATATCATTTCTAATTTCATCATCGATATAATTATATCCAACCAGAGTGATATTGTTTCCTTGACAAAAAAATATTGTATTGATGAAAAAATCATTAGAGGCTAACTTGATGTTGGAGTTGGAATGGCCTCTACTGAAAACCTACCTTTCACTTGTGGTTATGGAGTAGAAATAATCATGGTATTTGTTGTGTTATAAATTAGAATTTCCTCTACTAAAAGCTTATGTTTTTCCATACCTAGCCTTTCCTTTTTTCTTCCTTCAGTAGTTTTCTTACCAAGTTTCTCTCTCCTTGAAAACTTTATTGATCGATTAAATATGTTCCCCATATTCACAAGGATTAGAAAAAAAAAAGTAGAAAAAAATGGCCTTAAAATTACACCAAAATCACAAAATTTTTCTGTAATGATGGTTTTCCCGACAAATGTTTTATAACACACAAATACTCCCATATTTTTTTTAGATAGGTTGAGGTTGTGCTTTGTGCCATTTCATTTTTATATATAATGATCATGCATGCATTATTAAACATATGTGCACCAATAATGCATACACATTCCTCTTACAATGGCTAGACCCTATACATTATTATAAATTTCACCTCAATACTTGAAACATTTGAAACTCATAGTGACCCTCATGTGTTTGAAATGTAGTCTTACGAATGTCAACCTCTTTCATTCATATATAGTGGTAGCTAGAATGAATATTGAGTTTAGTAAAGAACTGGGCACCACTCAATTCATCCAAGAGATCATCAATGACAGAAATAAAAAAATTATCTTTGATGGTGAGTTTGTTGAGGGCACGGAAGTCAAGACACATGTGCCAAGAGCCTTCTTTCTTAAAGACCATGATCAAAAGAGAATAATATGGGCTCATACTAGGACGGATAACACCCGTGGTGAGAAATTCTTGAACAATTTTCTCAATTTCATTTTTCTGGGAAAAGGGATGACGATAGGGACGAACATTGGGAGGAAGGCTACCAGGGACAAGGGGAATGGAATGATCATGAATAGCTTGGGAAGGAGGATGTCCCTGGGGAGTGGAAAAAACAAATTGTTGTTTGGAGAGGATGGATTGGAGGTCTTGCGGCACAAAGGGTGTCTCAATGGCATGAATGGAATGGAGTTGTGCAATAATGACATAATGACCTTTCTAAAGGATATTTTTCATGTGATGGGAACTAATGATATCATGGGAACCTATTGTGATGCCTTGGAACTTATATTGTTGGCCCTCCTGGTGGAAATGTATGGTTAATTCCTTAAAATCCATGAGAATGGGACCTAGATTCCTTATCCATTTGACACCCAACACAATGTCACAACCACCCATGTCGATAGCAAACATATGAGATTTCATGTGGTACTGACCAATTTGGAGACACACATTTTCACAATGCCCCCACATTTCATGGACCTGTCATTGGCAATCATGATTTGAAAATTATTTATTGCATGGATATAACAATTAGTTTCTTGGGCAATGTGGCAATGAATAAAATTATGGGTGCTTCCAATGTCAACAAGGATGATGATCTTTTGATGCTTAATGTAACCAATTAGCTTGAGGGTTTGGGGAGCATAGAATCTAGTGAGAGCATTTAGGGAAATGACCGATTCAACTTTGGGAGGGTTGGAAGGTGGGATCATGTCAGTGGGTTCAAGTTTCTCGACCACAGGGGGGGCCTTGACATCATCTTCAGAAACATCCTCGGAGATGGCCATAAAAATATTTTGTTCCTTACACTTGTGCCCAGGAAAATATTTGTCATAATAATTATAACAAAGGCCCTTGAGTTGGAATTCAACCATTTTTTCCCTGGTCAATTTATGGATCTTTAGTGGAGTGGGAGGAGGAGTGGGAGTGACTAGTTTAGGGAAAGGAATAAAGGAGGGTTTTCTGGTTTGAGAAGAGACAACTTGTTGTGCTTCCTTATCTCTTTTAGTAGCTTCCACCCAACTCTGAGGCTGGGCCATGAGGACATGGGAATGAATATCATCCTTGAGGCCACTGATAAAACATTCTCGGAAAAAAGCATCATACATGCCCTCTGTGCAGCAATCTAATCGCTCAAAATAAGCTATAAAGTCTTCCACTGTGGCAGATTGTTTCAACTTTGTCAAACAGCCTAAATGGTGGGTGTGAGTGTCAAAGCGTTCATAAAGCTCTACCACAAATTGTGTCCAAGCCACATACCCTTGGCAGGCATTTTTTCTCCATTGCCACCATTGCCAACGTTCTTGATCTAGATGGATAACACCATACCGGAGTTTATCCAACTCGTGTATAATGTCGTACAAAGAGAAATAATGTTCCATTTGAGTTACCCAACCAATGGGATCTGAACCATCAATGTTTTCACATCCACGCGTGGAAGGCGTAGGTCATGCTGAAAGTAGTGGGGCTGAAAAGTATGGGAATTGGAGGAAGTTTCACCTTCAAGGTGCATAGGTGGGTTAGAGGAGGTAAGGTCTACAGGTATATTCATCTTGGAACAGATCGTGTTAGTGAAGGATGCAAGATAGGTAGCGAGGTCCTATTTGATGGTTTCCATTTTTACATCTATGGAGGAATGCATGTTCTTATTGATGCTGGAAATATTGGCACTGAGTTGCCTCACTTCCTACAATGTTGAAATGCCCAAATTATTAACAGGAAGAAATGTGTAGTAATTTCACAACCAAAATGTAGGAGGCAAAGTTACGCAGAAATAGATCTTGTCTATTCTATTTTTGTTTTCATCCCAAGGGTTAGGGTATGCAGGGTGTCTACAAACAAGGTTTTTTCCTTTGATATATCTATCTGATATACATGCAGGGTACAACAGTAGTACTCGACCCAATATCTCAGGGCACCAACTAAGGAGGCTATACTGTGCCCTTAGTCGTACTACCCAACTACCCAATTACTAGAGAGTATCTTCCTGAGTGTTTTTCTAGGTGGCACTATAGATGTTATCCATTCGATCATTTTATCTATGGAGGGCTTCAGGAGATCTAGGTCTATCCATATACAGGTGTTGTCTAATGCGCTATCACTAGAAGGGGTACCAACAGGGCTTACAAGGGTGGCCAACATATGTGCACTTAAGTACCACTTGTATTTCCCATGTGTAGTACTCCCCAAACATGGGTTTATGCGTGTAATGATAGATCTTTGTATCTTTAAGACGTCAGAATACATCTCTACCATGAAAAAAAATTAACCCACATTTTTCTTCCAGGGAAAATGCTCTAATACCACTTGTAATATTCCAGATATAATATATTATGTAGAATATAAATATTTAACAAGAAATGGAAGAAAAACAATAATGTGACTGGATCAATATCAAAATAATACCATAATAACACTAGAAATAACACCCTTATTATTGATATCAATGTTCACTTTCCTCTTCGGGGGCACAACCTCCAGCAGAGCATAGCTCTATTACAATAATATCCAAGACAAAACTTCTCATACCCTATACTCTTATTTATACTAAATCTATCTATCCAAAAGAACAATCTAGAGGAATATCCTTCTAGAAGTGAAAGATTCTATTAGGTATTCTTACATTTGACTTATTCTTCCTTATTCCTAGGCCTTATTAATATTGGCCTTTATTACATGGAAATATATTATTCTACCTATGTGACGGGTTAGGGAGGTTAGGTCCTTAACACCCTAACCCTATAAACCTAATCCATAGCCCCTAACACCTATACAAGGTTACAACACAAGGAATTTGTGGGAGATTCTTAGCCTCCAATTACAAATATGGGCACCACTAGTAGGTTTTTTACACTAGAAATTGATCTCAGGGTATTTAGCATGGTTAGGGGATGAAAATAAGTATGTTTCACCTATAAATGGGAATATAGGCACCATTACCAAGATTTCTACACTAGGAATGTCCCTTGGGGCCTTTATCGTGGTCAAGGGAGGAAAGAAAGGGCCTTAGGCCCTAAGTAAGCTTCTTAGGCTCAAGGGAAATGAGCAACAAATCGAACTACCATAGAAATCCTCTCTCAAGCTCAATCATCATGAACAAGGTCTCAAACAATCACAAAGATCCTCTATAAGAGATGTTTGGGTTGCAGGTGGGATATATGTGCCATTAAGATGTTTTTCACACCATGGTTGGGTCTCGTGGCCTCTAGGTTATATATCAATGCCATTAGTGGGTTTCTGGAACCATGTATGGCTTGGGGCCTTAACCATGGTCAAGGAAGGAACATACAATGCGTAGGCCCTATTTCAATCTTCTTAGGATGAAGAAAGTTATGAATTAGTCCTGGAACAACCACACAAGACATCTATAGGGGATATTTGGCCTCCAACTAGGAGTATTGGTATCGTTAGTATGTTTTTCATGATAAAAATAGGTCTTAGGGATTGTAACATGGTTGTGAGAAGAAAAAAATCTCCTTAGGCTTTAAACAAGTCTTCTTGAGATAAAGGGCCATGAACAAGGCCCTAAACCATCACACAAATCCTCTCTAGGGGATCTCTAGCCTTTGGGGATGGTATGGGAACCTTAGGAGGTTTTGTGCTCCACAATTGGGTCTTAGAGCCTATGAGTTGGATATCAATTCCATTAGGAGTTTTTATAACACCATGTATGACACTCAGATCCTTGACCATGGATAGGGAAGAAACATAAGATGCTTGGGCTATTTGAATCTTCTTAGGATCAAGATTTGTGAAGTAGTCCTTGAACAATCACACAAGACCTTTGTAAGGATTCTTTGGCCTCTAATTGAGAATATGTGTCATTTGTTAGATTCCTTCCCTAACCCCCTTACTTAGATACTTTATAATGTATGTAGCCACATTCCTTGAATAAGGCCCTTTAGATGGTAAGATAATAGTCATTAATTGTAAAAAGGGTCATCTTTATTAATAAAGCCCAAATTAGTTAGTAGGCCCTCATTATAAGTGGGCACACAAGTAGTTGAGATTCTTTTTGGATAGCTATATATTGAGTAGAAGGTTATTTAATGTTTTGTCAATAATTGTTATTGTAATTGGAGATTTGCTCTAGGAGGTTTCCCCTTTGAAGAGTAAATTGAACATAACTCTCTATTTTCTATTATCAACAGACTTCTATAAAGTTTTATCTATTTTCTCTTATGTTCTTTGTTTTTTCTCTACATTTTATGTTATTGATATGAAGTTTTGGGGTTAAGTACATCACACCATTAGAATGTTTTACACAATAAGAATGGCTCTAATGGATTGTACCATGGATAAGGAAGGAAAACAAGGGCCTTAGGCCCTAAGTGAATATTCTTAGGATCTATGGCCTTGGACAAGGCCTCCAACCACCACAAAAATCCTCTATAAGTGATATTTTGGATTTGGGTGGGATATGTGTTCCATCATGAGGTTTCTCACACCACAATTGGGACTCAAGGCCTTTGGGTTGGATATTAGTTCCACTAGGAGGTTTTGACACCACATATGGCACTTAGAGACTTAAAAATGGTTAGGGAAGAATAATTAGTTTCTATTTCATATTTGAATCTCCTTTGGATTAGACTTTTTGAAGTAGTACTCAAAAACCCACACAAAACATCTATATTGGATTTTTCTATCTCTGTCTGGGAATATGGTTGCCATTAGTTTGTTTTGCACAATAATAATGGGTATTGAGGCCGATGCCATGGTTAAGGGAGGAAAATAACGGCCTAAGGCTGTTAAGAACCAAATATCAATATAGCATAGAAAAACCTCAGAATAAGTACTCAACGCCTTGAAAAAGAGATAATTTCAGATAATAAGCCTCTTCGAGGGGGAAACCTCCTTTTACCCCACATAAATGTTCAGGTACAAGATGATTCCAAATGAAAATGTCTCCTTGGTATATATACGACACTAGGAGGTATAATTACAACTAATGGAATAAAGATGACATAAATAAAATAACATTACTAATGTAATATGCCCCAATTAAGGGGTAATGAGCCAATATTAGGGCTTAACATGCCCCTCCCCTTGAGACAAGTGTTGTCTGCAA